>MJUT01064132.1:187958-209415 GCA_002080005.1 Gigantidas platifrons
ATTACAGGACTTTGTGTATTACTTTTTTTTCTTCAAAATAATGATGGATTCCGTTGACGAATACGCCATAACATAGGTTAAGGGAGAAGAGCTCGAACTGGACATATTCTTAGAATAAGACATACGACACCGTGTGTTTCTAACCGGTGTCTTTTAGCTTATTTTATTGGATTGTCCCTCCTTATTTTGGATTCTAGAAACGTAGAGTGCTAAACAAATGTACGTGCTTCCGATCCTATCTAAAATAAAAATGCAAATAAGTTGGCTGTTTTCCTCGGTTTCTTTAAAGGTATTACTTTACATCTAAATGGAATATATTCTTATTGCAGTCCAAGAAACCAATCGACAAATTCGCAGTGTGTCAGTGACTTACGACTGGTCGGTGAATTTCTCAGGGTATTCCGGTTTCCTCCATCAATAAAACTGACTGTCACGATATAGCTGAAATATTGTTGAAAGTGGGGGTTAAACACCATAAAACCAAATCAAAAACCAAACCGCTACAATTCGTACAAATAAACCCGTGTGTGTCTTATGGTTTTATCCCCGCACTATGCAATTTAATAAAAATATAGAATATCAAATTTAGAGTAATGTACATATATTATAACAAAGAATAAATGTATACATTTACCTTGAATGAAGAAATGTAGTCAGCTTTAATGAATGAAACAGTGATGATAATATTAATGTTTCTTTCATGAAGAAGTCAAATAGCACCAAATCCCTCTTACATGAAAAAAAGTACAATAGGGAAATAAAATATGCTTTTAAAACTAACAAAATAGCTCGAATACTCCTATTTATCCTGTACCTGTTATATTTGAACACGCACATTGCATTGATTGGATAAGTATTTGTTATATGCTGCCATGTACCCACCTATGTTAAAAGGGGCAGTCAAGGGATTGTTATATAATTTCATTATTTAATTCAACATATAAACGTGACTGGATTAAAAAAGTTTTTTTTCTGCAGGATAACCACAATATTATTGCAGTGTGATAAAATATAAAGTGCAGGTGTATTCGACACAAAACTGGGAAAAGACTCGGTGGACCTCGTTGTTATCACAGTTAGAAAGCATCATTCACATTAACTTTATATTTTAAAGCACTGCAATGATATTGTCTATATAAATGGTTCAACGCTTTCAAATATTAAATATAAGGTAACTTAACAAAGAGCCTGGGCCATTGTATCGCTGTTTTATGTCACTTGTTAAAATCGATTTCTTGTGTTATTTTTAAATCATTGGAAGCTATTTAAAGAGATACAAGCGTCTTGAATTTTACCTGTGAACAGGTATTCCCCCAGCTGTAAGACCACAACTATTGTTGTCTTCGTTAAATAATTTTTCATATATTGTCTATTAACGACAGCAATTTTTACGCTATTTCTGAACAAGATTGGCATGCTTAGCTGTCATCATTAAGAAAAGAGAAACATAAGGTTCACATTGAAATATAATATATCAAATAAGATCAGACATAAAACAATATTAATTCTTCCTATGAAAGTTTGAAATTATTCAAAATTCAAGGAATTTACAGCGTCACGACACGCTATAGATATTAGACCGACACAGGTCAAGATACAATATATGCACCGGCCGACAACTGAAGTCATATATTCTTAGTATGGACAACACCGGACACCAACTGGTACAAACATACCTTGTTTAATAAATATAGACATTCTGCCCTTTTCAGGTATAGCTACAAACGGACATTCAGTTGTTCTGCATACGGCACAAATTATCGTAGTTTTACCAACAGTAACGATTGGAAGTGTAATACAGGTAGAAGTTGCACCCGAGGGTGGTGATTTATGCTGATAATTTTTCGCATTTTCTTTGATTTTTCCATCACCATAAAAAATGTGTCTACATTGATTACACATAATTCCACTTTCAAGAACATAATTTCCTTGACTTTGAAAATATTCTGTTTGTTTCTCAGTTATTTTCCTGGTTTGGCCTTTTTTATGTTTATGGCATACACAACACTTGATTTTCATTGTTGCTGTAGTAATTACACACGGACATATTTATGTTTTGGTCGACATTTTATGGAATAACTTACTGTTTATGTTTGTAAAGTTTTGCAGAATGTAATTGTAAACAAACTGACGGGAATAGGAAGTATGCTTTGATATACATAAGAACCGGGCATAATACTATAAATATAAACAAGATAGATATAATTCATGCCAACTGATGTATTTGCTTAGCTTTCATAAAGTCAAGTGCTCACCAATTATTTTATTTTGACCAAAAATATGTAATTTGTAAGCAAGCAAAAATTACAGCTGTTGACAAGACTCGAACCCATAATAAAAATCACACTTCACTTCGCAATTACATGACACCGACCCATCGTACCGAATGAGCTACCAAACTCATAGTAAGCGTGGCGAAATTACATATACATATAGCTCATAGGTAAGTGCCCTGTGCGTTTTTCCTAAAAAGTTGGTTTTTCTATATCTAGGACCTTGACAACCAAACTCAATTTTTGCAGAGGGTTAAAAGACATATAGAAGATTATAAAAAAACATACTTCATATTGGTTGTGGAGGTGATTCATAGGGGATTCCCTGTTCCAAGTGCCTGAAATCCTTGGAAAATGTACAAATTACGATTTTCTTGGTTTTCCATGGTAGTTTTTCTCCGTTTTATTGACCATAATATATGACAAATGTACACAAAAATGTCGAACAGTATTTCTATTTCTTAAATTCATCATTTAATACCACGTAGTCAATATGTTTGAAATTGGCTTTCCTAGTGAAACAAAATAAGGGGAAAGTGGCCCATCCTCTTTGTGTATTTAAAAATTTTAAAATTACCAGAAGGTTTTGTTCAATATTTTGGGGTTCCCATGGGGATCATAATATTATATGATGTAAATTCATTTGTTTTTGTGTCTTTGGTTTAAGTATATCTTATTTCTAAAACATACGTAATACAAAATATAAATTGTAAGAATAACACCAAGGATTCAGAAAGAAACATAACTATGCTATATTTATCTGTCTCCTTACATGTTTTCTTTAATAGACCAGGATCTGGTTGTTCGCTTTAGTTAGCTTGTGGTATATATAATTGTGTCCTCATCGTTCTTTAGCTTTTTTTCAAGGACTAAGAATTATTTTGCCATTCTCTTTGTTTCTATGACAATTAAGAAAAGGAAGCTTAAGCAGTGATGGTCAACAACCCCATCAATATTGACAAAACGAATAATCACCTCTGATCTTAACTCACTGAACACTGCAAAAAGGGGAATAATGTTGGAAATGCAGGTCAGAGGAGATATCTAAATGGACGTTAGAGAATACAGCAGAGGCAATCAAAAATAGACAATCCAGAGAAAGTGGTAAAAGGAGTTTGAAGATACCAAAGGGTAATGACAATCTGTATATCGAAGAAGTACAGACAACACAATGGTCAAAAGAAAAAGTACAAAATGACAAACAACATACACATAAAACTGCAGAACGAGTAACAAGAACCCAACTAATAATCGGGGGTGAACTCACGTGCTCCGGAAGAGTGAGCAGTTCCTACTCCACTAGGGGCACCCGTCGTATTAATCTAATTACAAACCCGATAATAAGTCATGAATGAGGAAAAGACCGGGAAGTGTTTACGATAAGTTGAACATATCCGTGGTCATTTGTGACACAGATATTCCATAACGGTCAACCAAATCATGGTGGTGACCGTAAAACGTTCGAAGTAATGACTTCAACTTAACGAAGAGGAACCTTTGGTTCAGTAGCTTCCTTATTAGCAGCAACATAGGGTACACAAGACGAAGACAAACAAAACAAAAACACAACACAATAAGTGTTGGGCACCACTCTACATAAACAAACAGAAATAACACAAATAAGACATTTTGTACTTTACATATGTATTGCTGATTACCACTTGGGTATCTACAAACTCTTCTTTGCTTTAAATTTCCTGCTATGACAAACATTTATTTATCTTCAGTGACAATATTACTAATAAAAAAGACACAATTATAACAATAGTTTTCAAGAGTAAAAAAAAATCTTATTTCTTTAATATTAAAATTAAGCTTAATGGGTTGTGACTCATGATGTTAATACTATTGTTTTCCTCTTCATCTTTTATTGGCAAACAGTCCGACAAATTAAGAACAATATCTCTTCGAAATGGATTTAACTTATCAGAAATATTTTCCAAACCCTCCGTTTTTAAGAATAATATATTATATAATATCCTCTATATTTTTCTGTATATCTTAGAAGTAAAATTTTGCAAGGGGACATATTCATGGAATCAAGAAGTTTGTAATGCCAAGACATTTTTAGTGCCTTACAGAAAGATTTAATATATGGCAATGTTAACCCCCCCCCCCCCCCCTTATTTTTGGTATCAAATTTTAAATCATTCATACAGAGGACACCTTGCTTAGTGTATTGTACAACAATTATCTGATAAAATAGTAAAATAATTATAGCATTTGTGGTTTAAGCACAATTCAATTCGATCAAAATTGTAGATAAACTAATAAAAAACTCAACATAGATGTACATGTATACAATTTAAAATCCTGTGGTAAAAATGTTTTCTTGACTGTAATACAATTCGTGAATCTTAATCACGTTGTCTTAGTATCATAAAAACAGTTCGTTATGTGAAGTGGCCCAAAGGATAATTAAAAATGCATGATTGTAAAGACACGTATTAAAAATATGATTGATTTATTGTGTTTAGTGCCATTTTCAGCAATATTTCAGCACCTGTCTTATAATTTACCAACGCCGCATTGGTGATAGGCTTCTATGAGTTGCTAAGTAATCCAACTACCTAACTCATTGAGTCACCTGGGACCTGTTAAAAAATAGATCTATATGAATTTTAATTTTAATTTTTGGTGTTTAAAGCCACTTTCAGCAATATTTCAGCTTTATCATGGCGACCAGTTTTAGTGGTGAAGGAAGCTGGAGAGCCCGGTTATAACCACCGACCATGGGCAAGCAACTGGTAAACTTTATCACTTGCGGTTACCACTCGACTGCACCCATTTTGTGATTTACAAAGCTGGGCACGAACCGACGGCATATTGGTGCTAGGCTTGTATGAGTTGTTAGCGCCAATGACCTAACTCATTTAGCCACCCGTGCCCTTCAGATATATATGTATATACATGTTAAATCTATGCAGTCATAGATAAACTGGGTCTTTCCTTGTACATTCTGGAGAGAAGAATAGTGTACTGCAGAAATAACTTAGAGAACAAATATTGGTGTAACAAGTCCAACCAAATAATGGTGGAAAAGGTTCTACAAAATGATGGTGGAAAATTAGGTTCTACAAATTGAAGTTGGGAAAGTATGTTCAAGAAAATGATGGTGGAAAATTAGGTTCAACAAATTAATGGTGGAAAGTGTTCAACAAAATGATGGTTGAAAATTAGGTTCAACAAAATGAAGTTGGAAAAGTAGGTTCAACAAAATGATGGTGGAAAATTAGGTTCAACAAAATAATGGTGATAAATATTCAACAAAATGATGGTGGAAAAATCAGTAACGCATCAAAGGTGCGAAGGCCGAGTTGCGGATATATGGATGGACAATGCCTAGTTATATAATTCTGAACCTTAGTCTTTGCTGTGATATTTATAAATAGCATCACATTTTTGTTCTATTTTTAGAAGTTGTGACGTTGATCTTTGACCTACAAACCTCAATATCAATAGGCTTCCTCCTCTCACCATCAGGCATGTGTGTACCAAGACTGATTTTGTCTGTTTATTGATTCATGAGTTTTGACTTTCCCTTTGGAAAATTGCTCTGTGTTCGGTAATTTTGTTATTACCCTTATTTAGATCCGGCATTTCGTTATTAAGATATCGTGCGGTAGCAAAACAAGTATCTATTTTTTTTTCTATTTTTGGAAGTTGTGACCTTGACCTTTGTCCTACAAACCTTGATATCAATAGGTTTCCTCCTCTCACCATCAGACATGTGTGTACCAAGTTTCATTTAGACCCTACTGAACAATTCGCTCTTAAGATATTATGCAGAAACAAAAAAGTATCTAAATTTTGTTCTATTTTTAGAAGTTGTGACCTTGACCTTTGACCTACCAACCATAATATCAATAGGCTTCCTTCTCTCACCATCAGGCATGTGTGTTCCAAGATTCATTTAGATCCGACATTTTGTTCTTTAGATACCGTGCGAAAGCAGAACAAGTATCTAATTTTTGTTCTATTTTTAGAAGTTTTGACCTTGACGTTTGTCCTACTAACCTCATATCGATTGGCTTCCTCCTCTCACCAGGCATGTGTGTACCAAGTTTCATTTAGATCCGATATTTCGTTCTTAAGATATCGCGCAGAAATGAAAAAAGTATCTAAACTTTGTTCTATTTTTAGAAGTTGTGACCTTGACCTTTGACCTACAAACCTTAATATCAATAGCCTTCCTTCTCTCACCATCAGGCATGTGTGTACCAAGATTCATTTAGATCCGACATTTTGTTCTTTAGATACCGTGCGTAAACAAAACAAGTATCTAATTTTTGTTCTATTTTTAGAAGTTGTGACCTTGACCTTTGTCCTAATAGCCTCAATATCAGCAGTCTTCCTCCTTTTGCCATCAGGCATGTATGTACAAAGTTTCATTTAGATCCAACATTTCGTTCTTAAGATATGGTGTGGAAACGAAAAAAGTATCATTTTTTTCTATTTTTAGAAATTGTGACCTTGACCTTTGTTCTACAAGCCTCATTATCAACAGACTTCCTGCTCTCACTATCAGGCATATGTGTGCCAAGTTTCATTTAGATCCTACATTTTGTTCTTGAGATATCGTGCGGAAACGAAAGAAGTATAAAATGTTTGTTTTATTTTTAGACCGTGTGACATTGATCTTTGTCCTACGATCCTGAATATCAAGAGGCTTTCTCCTCTCACCACCTGCCATGTGTGTACCATGTTTCATTTAGATCAGACATTTCATTCTTAAGATATTGTGCGGAAACGAGTGCTCCCCGGACGCCCGGACTTCCGAACGCCCCAACGCCATTCGTCATATTATAAGCCGAGTTCGTCTTTGTCGAAACTCGGCTAAAAATAAGCTTATAATGGTGTTGAAATATTAATTTCAACAAAGTGATGGTGGAAAAGATTCAACAAATTGATGGTGGAAAATTAGGCTACAACAAAATGATGGTGAAAATTTATATTCAACAAAATGATGGTGGAAAATTATGTTTTGCAAAATGAGTGTGAACAAGTATGTTCAACAAAATGATGGTGGAAAATTAGGTTCAACAACATAATGGTGGAAAATGTTCAACAAAATGATGGAGGAAAATGTTCAACAAAATGATGGAAAACTAGGTTCAACAAAATGATGGTGGTAAATGTTCAACAAAATGATGGTGGAAAATTAGGTTTAAAAAATAATGGTGGAAAATGTTCAACAAAATGATGGAGGAAAATGTTCGACAGAATGATGGTGGAGAATTAGGTTCAGCAAAATGATGATGGAATATTAGGTTCAACAAAATAATGGCGGAAAATTAGTTTCAACAAAATAATGGCGTGAGTCGTTGCTTAGAGAGAACATGAAGTTAGGCAATAGTGTGAATCATTGCTTAGAGATAACAGGGGGTTAGAGCTGGCCAATAGTGTGAATCGTTACTTAGAGAGAACAAGATATGCGTTCTTTACACGACTGGTGTCACTAGCGAAGCAGGAACTGCTAACCTTCCCGAAGCACATGAGTTCACCCCCAGTTCTTAGTGGGGTTCGTGTTACGTGGGTGTGTTAAGGCTGTTTCACGTGGTTTTATTTCATAAGTTGCTCCCCTTTGTAATATATTCCGTCTGACGTTGCATCCATGGAAACGTACTCTTCATGGGTGAACTTTCAGAGGAAAAGCTGTTTTAGAAATCGACCAATAAGAAATAAGAATTGCCTATGACAGCCATGTTTGTTGACGGATCAAAACAGAATGAGCAATTCCCATAGAGGCCTAACATAGAGGCTTCCTACCACGTTTCCATTCATTTGGCAACGCGATTTCAAAGGAGAAGATTTATTAGAAATCAACCAATCAGAAACAAGAATTGCCTGTGGTAGCCATGTTTATCAATGGATCGAGAAAAATGAGCACTATTAATATAGGACCTTCATTAGATGCTGCATACCAAGTTTCGCTTCATTTGGTCATCCGGCTTCAGAGGAGAAGATTTTTAAAAATCTACCAATCAGAAACAAGAATTGCTTATGGCGGCCATGTTTGTTAACGGATGGGGACGAAATCAGCCATCGTTATAGAGGATCTTCCATAACTACTTCCTACCAAGTTTCGATTCATTTGGTCTGGCGGTTTCAGAGATTTTTTTTAGAAATTAACCAATCAGAAACAAGAATTGCCTGGGGCGGCCATGTTTGTTATCGGATCGTGACGTAATTAGCAATCTGTACACAGGACCTTCCATAGATGTTTCCCACCAAATTTCGGTTTATTTGGCTATGCGTTTTCAGAGGAGAAGATTTTAAATAATAGTCCAATCAGAAAAAAGAATTGCCAGTAGCAGCCATGTTTGTTAATGAATCGGCACAAAATGAGCAACCTTTATAGAGGACCCCCATAGATGCTTCCTACCAAGTTTCAGCTCGTTTGACCAAGGGGTTTCAGATAAGTTTAAAATGTGAAAGGTTAACTGACGATGGACAACAAACAAAGAATGCCAAGTGATGGCAAAAGCTCACATTATATTGCCTTTGGCAAAGTGAGTTAAAAACATACTTTCAGCAAACAAATTATTTTCATTGATTGATATGAAAAGAAAGTTTATAAGTAGTGATAATAATAAATTCCATCAATATCAATAAAACACTTTACCTTTCATCTTAACTGAACTTGGGCTGTCGTGGTCGTATGGTAGTTGAATTTACAACTACCTGTGCAATCGTTGCCTATTACTTTTCGTTGTGATGTTGAACCCCATTCATGGCAAGGTGTACTCGATAAAACATTGATTATGTGATAAAGTTTTTCAGTGACTTGCGACAGGTCTGTGGATTTCTCTGGGTACTCCAATTTCCGCCACAAAAGTAGTAACTGAAATATTTTTGAAAGTGGTGTTAAACACCTAACCTCCAATGGACAAATGATTGATCAACAGTTTGTGTATGTAGTGTATAACATACAGCACCTTTGGGTCATAATGTGGCATATCTTTACAAGTACTAATAATACTACAACAATATTGTTTCCCACACAATTCTGGGAACTGTTATTTATATATACATATAATGTCATTAAACAATGTACTGAAAAAGAAACAACTTCACTTTCAAATGTTTTATTAACAATTAAATTAAATTATCTCCATGATCTCAAAATTATGTTTCATTGTTTACTGCATCCTAATATGTACATGTAGGTATGACGGAATCCTGATTTCTTGTCTGAACTGAAAACTACAATTATTCATGTGTTTCTGAATCATTAAATAAATATTCAATTACTTAATTCATCACATCTTTCTGTCTATATCTGAATATTGAATCCAAAATATCCATACCATTGTATTCTTTGGATTTGTACATGAAAAATCGCAAGTAGACTATGAGGAATCAAACACATAAATTGTTTTACATCATATGTACATTTTTGCAAGATAATCTTGTATAATGTGTCCTGTTCACTACCACATGTAATACACACAGACCCTACATCATACAAACAGCTCCAAAATTCTATTTTATTTATGGATTACTTCTGATCATGCAAATGTATGAGTATATATCTGGGTTATTTCTCAGCCAAATATTCCTGTTCCTTTTAAATGTATGCTGATTCGTCTGTGGTATTTAAATCTTCTTTGAGTTTAAATCATCCATTGTTTTTTTTTTCTTTGTGTTAACTCTGCAAAAAAATACCAAGTTAGTCAAAAGACTCACTGTACATGTATCAACCTAAATTGAATAGACAATTTAAGCATTTCCACCTTAAAAAAAATATGCATTTTTACATGCTTTTAATACAACCCCTTTATAGAGTGAAAAAAATAGGTTCCAGGGAGCCTGTTGTTACTCACCAGAGATGTTATATTTTAAAATGATGTCTTTTGAAAGGAAACTGCAAGAACAAACTTGATCTGTGTATTATTCATTTAAAGATAGTTCAAAAATTATAAATTGATGCAATAATCAGATGGACTTAATAACACAGAGAAACCAACAAGCATCTGCTGAGGGTCCAGCAAATAATGTGTATGAATTTTTTTCACAAATCAAATATAAAAAATATAACAAAATACCATAAACTGAACCTGTAAATAAGTAAAATGTTTGCGAAAAATGGGGAGGAGGGGCAAAAACATCAATATTCCTCGTAACTAATGAACAATTATGTTGCACGTTCAATGCTGATATTGTCATAATTTACTTAAAGACAGAACTTTCTTAAAATCAAGAAATAGTATTTATCCTGCATGCAATCATTATCATTTTTGTATGATAATTACAGTAGGAATGAATTTGAATTCGAATTTTGGTGTTTAACGCCACTTTCAGCAATATTTCAGCTATATCATGGCGACAAGTTTTAGTAGTGGAGGAAGCTGAAGAAAACCACCAACCCTGGACACATCAACTGTTAAACTTTATCACTTGCGGCTGCGAGTCGAGTGCACCCTTTTTGTCATTTACAAAACCGGACGCGAACCCACGCCGTATTGGTGATTGGCTTGTATGATTTGTTAGATCCAACGACCTAACTCATTCAGCCCCTAAATAATTACAGTAGGTAAATAAATACACTTTTGTAGGGCTAAGGTTAGTGTTATGGTGTTTAATGCCACTTTCAACAATATTTCAATTTAAAAATATGTGGCGGTCAGTTTTATTTGTAGAGGAAACTGGAGTACCTGGAAAAAAAGACAGATTTGTCGCAAATCACTGACAAACTCAATCACATAATGTTGTATCGAGTAAACCTCGCCATCTGCGGGATTCCAACTCGCAACTTTAGAGGTGATAGGCACTGATTGCACAGGTAGTTGTTAATCCAACTACCATACGATCACGACCACGACGGCTCCTACATTGTTGTATCACCCTTCTGTAGTAGATACAAATAACAATCTCTTGATACTCCATGAACATAGCGAAGAGTAAGAAACAAGATCAACTGTGAGCTAATACTTACTTATGATACCCCCGCTCTTCGGCAAACAGGAAGTAGGAATGTGACATGTCCACAAATGCTTACCAAGATATGGAGTACCTATATGAAGCTTGTGACCAAATATCAGATTTCTTCCATCAATAGCTGCTGAGAAAAATGCGACGAAAAATTAGCATATATGTTCAATGTGTATAAAAATCAACAAAGTCGGCAACAGCAAGTATGAATCTGATGGGTCCAAAACGCTTCCCACAATATGGCATATCTATATGAAGTCTGTGACCAAATATCAGATTCCTGTCATCAATAGTTGCTTAGAAAAATGCAACGAAAAATGTCCATATATGTTCAATGTGTATAAAAACAAGTAAGTCGGCAAACAGGAAGTAGGAATCTGATGGGTTCGAAAAGGCTTCCCACGATATGGGGTACCTATATGAAGCTTGTGACCAAATATCAGATTTATGTCATCAATAGTTGCTGAGAAAAATGTGACGAAAAATGTGCATATATGTTCAATGTGAATAAAAACCAACTAAGACGGCAAACAGGAAGTAGGAATCTGACGGGTGCAAAAACGCTTCCTACAAATGGCATACCTATATGAAGCTTGTGATCAAATATCAGCTTTCTGCCATCGATAGCTGCTGAGATAAATGCGACGAACAATATTTTGGACGGACGGACGGACGAATGGACAGAGTTAAAATAGTATACCCCCTCCCCCTCCGGGAAGCGGGGGTATAATAAGACAGTATTACCATACCAGGACTCCACATCGGAACCTGCAACCTGACCACTGTGGACCAGTGCTACCCCTAGCTACAACTAGCTTAGATTTCAATCTCACCCCCACCTCCATTTTACACACACATCAGTGTAAGGCACACTAATTAATCTGTGCATGTCTTATCTACTTGAAAAGAAGTTTTCCTTTATCTTAAAGTTGGTGGGAAATCGTGGTTTTCGTTTATAATTGATTAAATAAATAAAACATGTACATGTATGGTGTATAATAGACTGATGATGTAATGTATTACTACCACGTGTTTCCAACCGGGTCACATGGACTTGCTCCCAGACACTTGACTAAATTTGCGCCACTGAAGAATATTTTTCTTACTGTCGATCTGTTACCCATTGAAAAAAATGGGTAACACTGTATGCATTGATAAATGAACTGAAGTAGAATGCTGTGATTATGACGTAAGGGTTATTTCATTTAAAACGTAACATTGGTGCATTTATACGTGTAAGATATTGGATTAAAATAGAAGGTAAAATTCTAACAAGGGCAACGCAAAGCGTGGCGCAACAATTTGATCCTGTGACCTTGACCTTTGACCTTGAAAATTAAGGACTGAGTATGACATAATGTACCAAGTTTGGTCAAAATCCATTGAAAGATGTTGATTCTAGAGTGTTCACAAGGATGCTACAGGGTAAAAAATTGACCCTGTGACCTTGACCTTTGACCTTGAAAATTAAGGACTAAGTATGACATAATGTACCACGCTTGGTCAAAATCCATTGAAGGATGTTGATTCTAGAGTGTTCACAAGGATGCTACGGAAGGACGGAAGGACGGTAGCGTTACTATATTCCTTCGCAACTTCGTTGACAAGGGGACAATAAATTAATCTTAGAGTCATATGTCATTTTATACGTGTTTTGATTGGTTTAAAAAGTTGAGGTTATTTGTCAATGTACGGAATCTAAAAATAAACGTCGTTCTCAAGGCGTCACGTGCCATTGTCGTCGGTCGATTTTCTTTAAATGAGGCACCTTTGGGATTATTTAAATTTATTTCTGATTCTTTGCCTTATTTTTCAATATAAAACAAAAAAGTTTGAATTAATTTATCAGGATTGATCGAAAATGTTGATTGCTTAGATTTGGACAAAGTTGTTGATGCGTTTTTATCAAGAAAAAAGAGGCACATCTATCAGTGACTCTTTTATCATGTTTATAGAAAAAATTGCTAATATTTTTAAGATTTAATTTGTTCATGTAAAAAGTCATTTTTATTATTTTCAATTATAATGAGAATCATTTTAACATCATTTAAAAGTTTTTAAAAAAAAACTTGGAAGTCTTAAAAAAGAATCATATTTAAATATTTATAACATTTAAATTGTAATCATTGTTGGTATATTAAACTATATGACCACTTTTTAAAAAGAAAATTATTTAATTTTTATCTTGGCTGTTCAGTTATTCAGATTGTACAATGTATATTGTCTGCTGTGTATTTTGTTGTATAGTTTTAAAGAAAATATATAATATTTTTTTTTATATATAACATGTATTTGTATGTGCCCTTACAAAATACGTTCGCGCGTTTAATGTGCCCTAGCAATTGACTTTCACGCGCTTCATGTGCCCTTTTTCACAATAAATTACCACGCCCCTTTGGAAAGCTGGGGGAAACACTAAGCGATGTTCCTCTCTAATTAGTATCAGTCCCCGAGAGTATCATTCGACCAGTAATCAGTGTTTCGGCACTGACATGGTTTATTAGAGATATGTTTTACTGAAATTTACAGTTCCTAATGTACTTATTAATAAAACTAAAATTCTCCTCTCTCAGGCATAGGTGACCGTAGGTGATTTTGGGTTACCTGTTTAGGTCCTTTGGTTTTATTGCTTCCAAAACTTTATATTATTTGATTTCCAATCTTTTGATTTTGAGTTTCACCTGATGAACGTTATTCCAGAAATGCGCCGTGTGAACCTAATTTGGTATCTATGTTTTTATTGTGTCTAAGTGTTGGAGAGTTTCTCTTACGAACTTCTTATTAATTAAATGTGAATCAACTAATATACGTTACATATAGTCTCTAACATTGTTTCCGGTTTATTACGATAATTTCTGAAATCAAGATAGTTAAATTTTCACATTTTAAAGTTCGAGGTTTACCGAGATCTTTACAATGTGAAAATTTAACTATCGAGATTTTGAGAAATTATCATAATAAACGGGAAACAATGTTAGAGATTGTTTCTCTAATGAAACACTAAAAAAATATTTGTTTGATTCTTTTTCTCACTAATTTAACAATATATATGGCCAATTTCACTTTCTCAAATCGGCGTCCAATGACGTCACTGACATGTACTTCAAATTGACGTTCAATGACGTCACTGACGATGATGTTACACCCGTTAAGGAATGTTTTTGAAGCAATGATGGAGAAGGTACAATATTCCAGATGAGGGGTTCTTGATGACGGTACGGATGATTACGGTTAGTTACGGTTAATTAAACAATTGTATTGATACAATGACATTTTGCGAAACGTAACATTATTACGGGAAAAGTAGCGTGAAATGCTTATCTCACCCACGGGTTGAGACATAATTAGCGTAATTTACCAATCAGCGACTGAGAACAAAGTGATCCACACGTTGATCATCAATTTCTTCTCACACGGGTTGAGAAGTGTGAAAATTTAACCAGAATTAGAGAAATGTAAGTCTCAACTTTAACATGTAATGTTGCTTAGGGAAATCTTTGATTGATTGATTAATTGATTGATTGATGTTTCACGCCAAACTTAACAGTATTTCAGCTATATCGTGGCATGAACAATGTACAAATAAATTTCCACATCTACCAGACTCTTAGAAATAAAACTGTTGTGTATACCACATCTACCAGACTCTTTGAAATAAAACTTTTGTTTATAAAACAATTGAGTTTTATGTGCAAATAGAAGAAAAAATAAAAGGATAAAAACATATTATTTAGAACTATACTGTATAGTTAAAATCAAGTTCCTAAACAAAAAATCTAAATAATATCGCCTGACACATTTGTAAATAAATCAGTTAAATTGTTGACCTTGTAGAATGTCTGACGAACGTCACAAACATCTACACAGTCAATTAAACATGTTGTTATTTATTCATACATTGTGGTTAGCTTGTATATTTTTGTTTGGGGCGATTAACTTTTTTCGTATCACTGGGTTTTCTATGTTGCGTCAGTTGATCCGTCTGAAATGTATGAAACAGTATGCTATGTAGATGCTGGAAAATTATCCACCGAAGTAACCATCTTTGTTAATTTCGATATTACATGTACATGTAATATACAGCATCGATAATTTTCTTAATTGTCTTCACAGAAACTGACAAACTTCAATTATTTCAAAGAAATTTTAACTTTTTTTTCATTTTGAGGATTACATTAGGTTTAAGGGTATTTTTTATTATCAATTTCCGAAACATTCTGCTATTTTATGACTTCATTTAAAACTAGAGACTCACCTGGGTCTGTATCACTAACCTAATTATTCATATACAGGCCATGTGATGGCAAAACCTCACGTGACCAAAAACAATTTTAAATATCCTGAGTGCTGTCATTACGAATGGGCATGCTGGACAGTTTCCCCAGGAGCCCATGAGTACAGGGGGGCCCATGCTAATCTATGAATGATGTGTACAGCATGTTTTTAAATGTTTAAACACTAATTTTGTTGGAAGTACGAATTCAATAAATATATTTTTAATTTTATCGATCATTTACATTTTTATTCCTGTTAGTGGTTGTGTAGGTAGGGGCTCCAATACACTATTTTTCCCGGGGGGCTATAATGCTGTTAAGACGGCCCTGAATATTCTATCTTTAATTTGAAAATAAAGTACATTTTCCGAGTTTTCGTTGTGGGTCAGTTTTACTCCTCAGCCCTGTCTGTATCGTTGTCTCTATTAGTGTGATATTCTCCGTTACTGAAGTGAATACCTGGTCTGTTCGTTCGGAAATTTTCGGAAGAATATTTGGGGTTCATCATTGCATCGTCAGTAACTAATGGCAACGTTGACGACGAAAACGCAGAATCCATGGTACATGTAATACTGGGATCTACAACAAACAAAATATATCTTAAGAATTAGTATTTTTGGGTCACAATTGCAAACAGGTTTTTGTTGATGGTGTTTAACGCCACTTTCAACAATAATTCAGCTATATCGTGGAGGCTAAGTAAAGGAAGTTGTGTTTTATGACGGATACAAAATATCCATTTATCAAATTACAATGGATCTTTTCCATTTTACTAATATTTCCCTCCTTGACATTTACCGGACTTGACTACTATATATAGCTAGAATGCGAATAAGTGAGTGAGTGATTGTTGTTTAACATTATGATATAGTTGAAAAATTGCTGAGTTGGCGTTAAGACAACAATCAATCACTCACAACCCTCGATCAATACAATCCATTCAGGAAACCTATAGGAATTACCTTCACCAATACACCTTGAGGTCTCTATCAAATCCCTTGGGAATCTTATGAGGGTTGTATGGTGTTTAACACCACTTTCAACAATATTTTAATTATATTAGTGGCGGTCAGTTTTATTGATGGAGGAAACCGGAGTATCCGGAGAAAACCACCGGCCTTGTTCACATAATATTGTACACCTCGCCCTGGTTGAGATTCGAACTCACAACATCGGTGGTGATAAGCACGGATTGCATATAGGTATAGTTGTAAATCTAACTACCATACGATCACGAACATGACAGCCCCGCAGGGTGGATTATTTAGAGATCTCAGGTTGATTAAGCTTAGCTGCGGAACCATAGGTCCACAAATATCAGAAAACTGACCAAGGACCATAAGGGCTACTGTTCCGCAGCTACACACGTAGATTAAGCTGTGCTATTGAAGAAGTAATGGAATATCATCTATTAATAGATAGTGTTACGATTTAGGAGTTAAGAATATGATAATTAATTGTTTGTGTGTGTATTTATTAGATTTTCTATGTGCTACTCATTTACTTTTCCTTGTTCAGTTTGTTATTCAATTCGTGATCAGCGTCCTAGTAACACAGCGCGTATGTGTGTATGAATGGACTATTATTTATAGTTCAGGCATCGTTATCGCGAATATTTATTGTATGTATATTGTTATTTTATGTGGAAAGTTTGCATGGTTAGGATAAACTATCATAAAGTTCGTCCTCATTGTTAGGTTGGGGGCTACGATAGTTCCCAGCTTTATTTCTCCTTATAAACGTTGTGTCACAATTTCTTACCTATTTCATTCATGCACGCTAGGTCTATACATTGTATCTGGGCTTGTTTTCCACAAGGTAAGCTTTATTAAGCTCGTTTTCCCTTCCTCTTGACATGACAAACTACGTTTATTTCATACTTTCCGCCATTTCCTGTATTTTCGGATAGCTGAAATCTTATATTATAATATTGTCTATTATAACACTACAGTCATGTCTATCATTCTTGTATTTACAATTTATTTGATATTTTATGCAATCACCTTATGTTATTATGTTTGTATGCCCTTCGTGGGCCGTTTAATTTAGATCAATAAAATCTTATCTTATCTTATCTGTATGTAATTTCTAGTGCGCATGTGTTATCGCTCACACTCATGTATAATTACCGTGAGAACTTCCGGAGTAACTAACCAACCAGAGGCGTTTGACCCACATCATGATGTGGGCCCTGTATATAAGCCAAACGTCTGCAACTGAGGAGAGACACTTTAACCCGAGACCAGGGCAGTTACACATTTGAAGCACCTTGCAATTAACCTGAGCATCACCAGCTACGATATATAGATACCACTTATGTTCCCAATACTGTCTCTGTTATTTAGATTGACCAGTACAGTCATCAGATAATTATTTGTTTTACATCCGTCGTTGACCTACAACTAATTATGCTCCGATAATACTCTCGATCCCTTGACACTCATGACTCAATTCATATGAAAACCGTCGTTACGGATTTGCTACATCACTGATAGATCTGTTCTTTAATAGTTTCCATAACTCAAATTGTCTTATAAGACACATTATGAATGATAGGAACTGGCTGGGCGAGGTAGGGCAATTATTGTTGATAACACAATAGTAGTTACCATCTGTTCATCTCATTTAATCAGTTTACTTTGAAATGAAATATACAAGAGTTGATTGGCTGTAAAACAATTCGTCGATCATGACAATAAGGATTAAGATTATCGTATTTAACGCCACTTTCAACAATATTTCAGCTATATCGTGACGGTCAGTTTTATTGGTGGAGGAAACCGGAGTACCCGTAGAAAACCACCAACCTATCATAAGTCACTGAAAAACTTTATCACATAATGTTGTATCGAGTACACCTCGTCATGAGCGGGATTCAAATTCACAATGTTAGTGGTGATAGGTACTGATTACATAGGTAGTTGTAAATCCATATACCATACGATCACCACCACGACGGCTCCACGGTACGTGGTATTCGGTTTGAAGATTTATTATGATTAGTTGTCCTGGAAACCAATAATTATTCTACTGTATTATTATCGATACAAAAGGGAATATTGGTAGCATAGTATCTTAGTAGCATTGCACCTTAGTAGCGTAGTATCTAGGTATCACATATCTTAGTAGTACATTTTCGTAGTAGCATAGTATTTTGGTAGCATATTATCTTAGTAGCATATTAACAAAGTAAAATAGTATTTTAGTTACATATTATCTTAGTAGCATATTATGTGAGTAGCGTATTATATTAGTAGCATAGTATCTTAGCAGCATAGTGTCTTAGTAACATAGTATCTTAGTAGCATAGTGTCTTAGTAACTTAGTATCCTAGTAGCATATTATCTTAGTAGCATAGCTTCTTAGTTGCATAGTATCTTAGTAGCATAATACCTCATTAGCAAAGTGTCTTAGTAGCATAGTATCTTAGTCACATAGTATCTTTGTAGCATAATATCTTAGTAGCATAGTATCATCTTAGTTACAGAGTATCTTAGTAGCATAGTATCTTAGTAGAATAGTATCATAGTAGCTAGTAGCATAATATCTTAGTAGCGTACTGTCTTAGTAACATAGTATATAAGTAGCATAGTGTCTTAGTAGCACAATATCTTAGTAGCATAGTGCCTTAGTAACGTAGTATCTTAGTAGCATAGTATCTTAGAAGCATTGTATCTTAGTAGCATAATGTCGTAGTAGCATAGTAACTTAAAAGCATAGTATCTTAGTAGCATAATACCTTAGTAACATAGTATCTGAGTAGCATAATGTCGTAGTAGCATAGTGTCTTAGTATCGTAGTAACTTAAAAGCATAGTTTCTTAGTAGCATAATATCTTAGTAGCACGGTAGCTTAGTAGCATTGTACCTTAGTAGCGTAGTATCTAGGTATCATATATCTTAGTAGTATATTTTCTTAGTAGCATAGTAATCTAGTAGCATATTATCTTAGTAGAATATTATTAATAGTATCTTAGTAGCAGAGTATTTTTGTAGCATATTATCTTAGTACCATAGTATTTTAGTTACATATTATCTTAGTAGCATATTATCGGAGTAGCATATTATCGGAGTAGCATAGTTCCTTAGCAGCATAGTGTCTTAGTAACATAGTATCTAAGTAGCATAGTGTTTTAGTAACTTAGTATCTTAGTAGCATATTATCTTAGTAGCATAGCTTCATAGTAGCATAGTATCTTAGTAACATAACATCTTAGTAGCATGGCATCTTACTAGCATAGTATCTTAGTAGCATAATACCTCATTAGCAAAGTGTCTTAGTAGCATAGTATCTTAGTAGCATATTATCTTAGTAGCATATTATCATAATCACATATTATCTTTGTAGCATAAAATCTTAGTAGCATAGTGTCTTAGTAGCATAATACCTTAGTAACATAGTATCTAATTAGCATAGTAACTTAGAAGCGTATTATCTTAGTTGCATAATATCTTAGTGGCATAGTATCTTAGTAGCATTGTACCTTAGTGGCGTAGTATCTAGGTATGATATATGTTAGTAGTACATTTTCTTAGTAGCATAGTATTTTAGTAGCATATTATCTTAGTAACATATTATCTTCGTAACTTAGTATCTTAGTAGCAGAGTATTTTTGTAGCATATTATCTTAGTACCATAGTATTTTAGTTGCATATTATCTTAGTAGCATATTATCTGAGAAGCATATTATCTTAGTAGCGTGGTATCTTAGCAGCATAGTGTCTTAGTAACATAGTATCTTAGGAGCATAGTATCTTAGTAACTTAGTATCTTAGTAGCATATTATCTTAGTAGCATATCTTCTTAGTAGCATAGTATCTTAGTAACATAACATCTTAGTAGCATGGCATCTTACTAGCATAGCGTCTAAGTAGCATAATACCTCATTAGCAAAGTGTCTTTGTGGCATATTATCTGTGTCACATAGTATCTTTGTAGCATAATATCTTAGTAGCATCGTATCATCTTAGTTACAGAGTATCTTAGTAGCATAGTATCTTAGTAGGATAGTATCTTAGAAGCTAGTAGCATAATATCTTAGTAGCATAGTGTCTTAGCAACATAGTATCTAAGTAGCATAGTATCTTAGTAGCATAGTATATAAGTAGCATATTGTCTTAGTAGCACAATATCTTAGTAGCAAAGTGTGTTAGTAACATAGTATCTTAGTAGCATATTATCTTAGAAGCATAATATCTTAGTAGGATAATGTCGTAGTAGCATAGTATCTTAGTAGCATAGTATATAAGTAGCATATTGTCTTAGTAGCACAATATCTTAGTAGCAAAGTGTGTTAGTAACATAGTATCTAAGTAGCATATTAACTTAGAAGCATAGTATCTTAGTAGCATAATATCTTAGTAGCATAGTATCTTAGTAGCATAATATCGTAGTAGAATAGTGTCTTAGTAACATAGTACCGTAGTAGCATAGTATCTTCGTAGCATAGTATCTTAGTAGCATAATATCTTAGTAGCATTGTGTCTTGGCAACATAGTACCTTAGTAGCATAGTATCTTCGTAGCATAGTATCTTAGTAGCATAGTATCTTAGTAGGATAACATCTTAGTAGTATAGTCTCTTAGTAGCATATTATCTTCGTAGCATAGTATCTTAGTAGCATAATATCTTAGTAGCATAGTGTCTTGGCAACATAGTACCTTAGTAGCATAGTATCTTCGTAGCATAGTATCTTAGTAGCATAGTATCTTAGTAGGATAACATCTTAGTAGTATAGTCTCTTAGTAGCATAGTGTCTTGGCAACATAGTACCTTAGTAGCATAGTATCTTCGTAGCATAGTATCTTAGTAGCATAGTATCTTAGTAGGATAACATCTTAGTAGTATAGTCTCTTAGTAGCATATTATCTTAGTAGCATATTATTTTAGTAGCATAATACCTTAGTAACATAGTATCTAAGTAGCATAGTACCTTAGAAGCATATTATCTTAGTAGCATAATATCTTAGTAGCATA
>MJUT01064133.1:2192-62662 GCA_002080005.1 Gigantidas platifrons
ACTAAACACTAGGACAGACAATACAATGATCAAACAAAAGGACAAAAGGACAAAAATGGTCGACTAAACACTAGGACAGACAATACAATGATCAAACAAAAGGACAAAAATGGTCAACTAAACACTAGGACAGACAATACAATGATCAAACAAAAGGACAAAAGGACAAAAATGGTCGACTAAACACTAGGACAGACAATACAATGATCAAACAAAAGGACAAAAATGGTCAACTAAACACTAGGACAGACAATACAATGGTCAAACAAAAGGACAAAAAGACAAAAATGGTCGGCTAAACACTAGAACAGACAATACAATGATCAAACAAAAGGACAAAAGGACAAAAATGGTCGACTAAACACTAGGACAGACGGACAAAAAGACAAAAATGGTCGGCTAAACACTAGGACAGACAATACAATGATCAAACAAAAGGACAAAAATGGTCAACTAAACACTAGGACAGACAATACAATGATCAAACAGAAGGACAAAAAGACAAAAATGGTCGACTAAACACTAGGACAGACAATACAATGATAAAACAAAAGGACTAAAGGACAAAAATTTTCGACTAAACACTAGGACAGACAATACAATGTTCAAACAAAAGGACAAAAAGACAAAAATAAACACTAGGACAGACAATACAATGGTCAAACAAAAGGACAAAAATGGTCAACTAAACACTAGGACAGACAATACAATGGTCAAACAAAAGGACAAAAATTGTCAACTAAACACTAGGACAGACAATACAATGATCAAACAAAAGGACAAAAATGGTCAACTAAACACTAGGATAGACAATACAATGATCAAACAAAAGGACAAAAATTGTCAACTAAACACTAGGACAGACAATACAATGGTCAAACAAAAGGACAAAAATAGTCGACTTAACACTAGGACAGACAATACAATGGTCAAACAAAAGGAGAAAAATGTTCAACAAAACACTAGGACAGACAATACAATAGTCAAACAAAAGGACAAAAAGACAAAAATGGTCGGCTAAACACTAGGACAGACAATACAATGATCAAACAAAATGATAAAAGGACAAAAATGGTCGACTAAACACTAGGACAGACAATACAATGATCAAACAAAAGGACAAAAAGACAAAAATGGTCGACTGAGCACTAAAGATTGAACATCACCAACCCACTAAAACAGGGGAATGAACTAAGATGCTCCCGAAATGGTCTTTTCAAGTGTTTCGGTGTGGTTTATTGTCCAATTACCTTGTTAAATGATTGATTATTATTTAACGTCTTGTTGAAAACATTTCATGCCTTATTAAGGGTAGGGTTATGGCATTTAACCCCATGTGCACTTTCAACAATATTTCAGTTATATCGTGGTGGTCAGTTTTAATGGAGAAACTTACCCGGAGAAAACCGCCGACCTGTTGCAAGTCACTGACAAACTTTATCACATAATGTTGTAACGAGTACACCTCGCCTGAGTGGGATTCGAACTCACAACGTTAGTGGTGATAGGCACTGATAGCATATAATTAGAACTCCACCTACCATACGATCACGACCACCGCCACGAAAATTGAAATCATCTCATTTGTCGTAAAGTTTAGTTCTTAACCGCCATTCACTGTCAATTTCGAGATGTAGGTCAAGGTATGAAGCAGATAACGATAACATTTTTCTTACTATTATAAAAACATATAACAAAATATAGACGTGGTGACTAAAGTAAGTTGTGTTCGATATTTTCCCTCAATCGTCCTTCCCATTCACTGTATGGTAATAGGGACACACAGTAATCTCCTGTTTTTGACTGTCAAGCAGTAATCCATCCGTTACGTGAATTTATGAATGAGTCTACTATGGGATATAATTGTACTCTCATGTTGGCTCCAGCAATCTAAATAAGTTCATTTTTATATGAAATTGATTTTTATTTTCACACCAAGATCAAACAGCGCTTTTATGTTCTTAACTACCGTAAAATTCTCCGCCTCGTCTTTATAAATTGTTATGGATTAATAAACAACAAGTTGGATGTTGCATTTTAGAATGGGAGATTGATTTTTAAACCACCGTGATTTTATGGAAGGTTTAGATATATATTCAAATATACTAATAATACATGTTTATTATCAATTGTATTATAGGACATAGATAAATCTACACAAGACCTGGCAAGAGAGACATGAGAAAGCGAAGAACAATATATCTAAACTATTTATTAAATTGGCCTACAATAGATACTTGTAATTATGCAAAAATACCAAATAATGTGATTAAGTGAGTGAGTGAGTGGGTGATTGTTGTTTAACGCCAACTCAGCAATTTTTTTCCAGCTACTAGTATATCATGGTGAATTAATTTTCAATGATATTATGATGATATCCGCTTTGCATTAGCCCAATACGCTTAGTTGAATTTTTATAGTGCTAGGTCACTGAAACAACAGTCCACGGGTAGACATGTCCGACATACATATTATCCTGATTCCTAGCCAACCCGTCTTTGTTCTCTCTCTCCTTAGTGCGGGGTGCTTAACAGAGAAACAACACATACCAATTTATAGTCTTTTGTTTGATTGCATCAGGGCTCGAGTTGCACCCGATTTGTGGTCAGTTCACTCGTCTGTGATGGTAAAATGCGGTCATTTCACTCATTTGCGATGATAAAATGCGATCATTTTTCAGTCACTGAAATGATCACATTTTATCATCGCAACTGTTTTTATTTCATCAACATACAAAATGAAATGAGGGAATTATTCAATTATTACATCAGTGAATTGAGACAGTTGTTCTTTTGCTACTAGATTTGTCAGCACTCCTTTTTTTGTACGGCTACAAATCTCCCCAGGGCCCGGATGGCTCAATGAGTTAGGTTGTTGGATCATACAAGCCTATCACCAATATGGCGTGGGTTCGCGCCCGGCTTTGTAAATTACAAATAAAGGTGCACTCGACTCGCAGTCGCAAGTAATAAAGTTTACCAATTGCTTGCCCTTGGTCGGTGGTTCTCTTCGGGTACTCCGGCTTCTTCCACCACTGAAACTGGTCGCCATGATATAGCTAAATTATTGCTGAAAGTGGCGTTAAAACACAATAAATCAACAAAATCAATCTCCTCCTTCAGGCATAAGTGAGCATAGAAGATTTGGGCTAACCTTTTTATGCTCTTTGGTTTTCTTGCTCCCAATGACTTTTAAATTATTTGGCTTTCAAATATTTTGTCTAATTCATTGAGCCACCCGGGCCTTTGAAGGAGGAGATCCTTAGTTTTAATAATAATTACATGATCTAGGAACTGTAAATTTCGATAATTGTTTTTCTAGTAAACCAGGTCAGTGATAAAGAAAGCATTGACTAATGGGCGGAAGTTACCCTCTGTGGGTAATAGTCCACTAACAGAAAGCATTGACTACTGGGCGGAAGTTACCCTCTGGGACTAATAGTCCACTAACAGAAACACTGACTACTGGGCGGAAGTTACCCTCTGGGACTAATAGTCCACTAACAGAAACACTTACTACTGGGCGGAAGTTACCCTCTGGGACTAATAGTCCACCAGCAGAGGTATCAATGCATACAAAATAAAGACTTTTCTATAGTGATGGATTCAGGGGCGTACATCCCCTAAGTTGCTAAAAATGGAAAACTGAGAAAAGGAGAAAGACAAATAATGAAACAACGAGTAACCTTTGAATAATTTAGTATGTAATATTGATGTCTTCATTCCTAGCCCTCTTGTTCTTTTATGTGAATGGAACATGGTAGTATTGTAGGAAACAAAACATTTTTGTGATTTACAATGCATTGGTATGCTCATTTGGCTATTGTATTTTGCACCGAGCTTGACATATATACTAGTAATCGTCAAACTCCAGGGCTAGCTTGGGACCTAGGAAGTTCCCAGACCATTCGCATATTTTGACACCCCCTCTAACTTAAAAACCTGGATCCGCCGCTGCTCTGACATTTTTTTTTCCAACACTAATAGTTCAATATCGTACTGAGCTTTGAAAATAATGTTTTAAAGCAATAGGACATCTTTAGTCGTTATCAAGTTCTGTGCATTAACATATGGTCTTTACACTTCCTCTTCCTCCTTTACACTTTTCCGCAGATAAAGGACCCATCAATCTCCTATCTCTTCTTAACTGAATTCCTCCATGCTTAATCTAACTACCAGTTTTGTTCCACATCCTCTAAATATTTTTCGTCTTTCTATCCATTCAGAAAAGGGAAAAAAAGCTTTTAATTAAACAGATGTCTTTAGAAGTCTCTAAATATTTAATATCTTTTCTTTCTATCCAATCCGAATTTTTTTTTTTTATTTGAATAGATGTCATTAGAAATGTCGGACTTAAATTTCGCATGTCATTGACTGGTTCATAAATACTAACACTATGTGATTCGATAAAGTCCAGCTTAATACCAACAATTTTATTGAACATTGTAAACTGGCATGGCAAGATTAATATTCTACCTACCCCTGTGTTAACTATTTATAATTTATGGTGGGTATTCTTAGGAAAATAATAATCGTTAGAAGATCATTTTTGGAATGCTGTTTATTAAAAAAAAGTAACGACTTGTGAAGTATAAAATCCAATTGACACTCACTTGCGTAATACTAAAAATTACACAAAAAACATTAAAATTAGTGGAGGAACCTGAAGGGGGATTTCATTACATAAATCAGACAAATGATGATTCCATAGTTATTCCTTTACTTGCAGCCATGACTTGAAACTTAAAACAATGTTCATTATGAAATGTTTTCACATTTCTGGTATCAGAATACTTATCAATCATGATGTACGTGCATTTGAATGCCCCCACCCCTACCGAAACTTTACTGTGAGGTATTCTATCAACCCGGGTAAATCTTTATTTAATATCAATAACACTTCAAAGTACCCCCCAGTGATCACTGTAAACAATAATGACAATACCTAACTTGTCCCATCAAAGCGAAAAGGTCTGATTTGCATATTTGAAATCTACAACAAACTTATCATATTTCATTAATTTATGTGTGTCTTATATTTAAAGCAAAACAGTTAATATTCTAACTACCGTCCAAATAACGTTAAAAATAGAATATTAGATAAACTTGATATTGATTTGATTTAGTATAGCTTGTCAATGCAGCGATCTGTTATCTAACCGTATATAACTTAAAACACTGTTAAATCATCGACAAGGTTTGCACCCTTTAAGCATATATTTTTTATGTTGTATATATTTTTGTGAGTTGAGAAAACATAATTTTATTTGCAGCATGACCTTGTAAATAATTAATGAATTATCATTTTTATATTTAAATATTCTGCGGGACTGTAATCTAGCAGCCTGTCTGACCTAGTGGTCAGGGTCGTTCACCTGTGACCACAACGGAGTCATAAACCAAACAAGAGTAACTCAAGTTCGCATATAAACCACACTTATCTTTACTCTGTTTTGTCTATTAATTTATATGGTTTGGTTTGTATTTAACGCCACTTTCAACAATATTTCAGTTATATCGCGCCGGTCAGTTTTATTGGTGGAGGAAATAGGAGTACTCGGAGAAAACCACCGACCTGTCCCAAGTCACTGACAAACTTTATCACATAATGATGTATCGAGTACACCTCCCCATGAACGGCGTTCGAACTCACAACTTCAGTGGTGATAGGCACTGATTGCACAAATCCAACTATAAATTTATACGACTGATTAATATGATTTAACAGTTTGTACTGAATTGTTGATACTAATTGTTTTATTTGTTTATATCGTTTTGAGATTGTAATTTATCAGTATTGGGTGGTCTTATATATGTATTCTATTATTTTTTTTAAGTCTTAGAATACCCATTGTAAAATAAAATCTTTTAGACGTCAACTTACTTTCCTGTTGGATAATTAAGGCGATAATTAATTTTCTAGGGTTTTATATAGTTGATTTTATTACCGCAACAAATGTACAGAATCGTTTGTATTGAAAGGGAAAGAGATTAAGTTTACAATCCATTTCCATGATGTAACCCTCTTTTTAAGATTTTATCGTGTGAGAGGTTTAGGAGGATTAAAAGTGTCTTCTATCTAAATCCTGATGTGCAATTATACAAGTTAAAAGTATCCAAACTTTCAAAGAGTTACAGGTATTTTTAGACATGTCTTGGCCGTTTTATCTATCTTTATTGATGTAAATCATGTATGATATATAGACAAAAATAACATGAATATTGTGATTAATAAAATAAAATTAAGCAATGTTTTCACTTTACTTGTACTAAACGTACATCAATATACAATGTGATCTATTACACGTGGTCTTAAATTACTAATAAAAGATAAAAGAGAAAAAAGGTGGGAGATAAATAAACTTTACAGGTAATCATTTCACTTTGATCATTTTAATTAATGTTGGCTTAACATTTCACATTTAAGCAATTACACCATAATATATAATACATTTTATTTTGCAGTTTTCTTTTCAACTATGAAGAAAATAGACATGTAAGAACTGAAGATGTATGCCGTGTTCATTGAAAACATAATTAAAAACAAAACTCGTGCCGTGAATAATGAAGGAAGATATCAATGGAATTCCATTTTAATTAACTTGTAATTTGTGTTTGATAAAGTAAACTCAGCATGGTGGCCTAAGCATGGATTTATTGACCGTCTTTTTGTATGGTATTAAAAGTTCATGTGTCAAAGAAATAGATTTATAGTGAAGAGTAAAGGAAGATGTTAATTCAGACTAGACCATAAAGACAAGTCTGATAAGAACTCTATTATTATACAAATCCCATCAGTCTTATTGTAAAACTGGCTTTTAATTCATATATTAGAATGGAAATTGGTATAGCGGGCTACATTATATACTTCAATGTATTGACTACAAACGTTATATGTCAAATTCACTCAACAGACAACATACTGAACAATCCACTAAACAGACAACATACTGAACAATCCACTAAACAGACAACATACTGAACAATCCACTAAACAGACAATATAGAAAACTATATGTTCCACTTCCTGTAACAGAAAACAACAAACTAAGATTAAAATACAGAACACTCTACCTGACAGGCCAGGTACAGAACATTTTACTGAGCAGAACAGCTGCCACAGAATAGACATAAAGAAATAATTCATTAAGCAATACATGTAAAATGTATTAAGTATACCAGATACAGAAAAGTTCTCTTATCAATATACAGAACATTCAGATGAAACCAGATACAGAACCCTTTATTGAGCTTAATAGGGGATTCATATACAAAATATATATGTATTCCAGTTTGTAAGTCTGATACAGAACATTTCATTAGGCTGACCAGATACATAAAACTTCACTTCAAGCAAAACAACAGATTCAGTTATATACCTCGTAGTTGATCATGTACCATGACTTAACGTAACAGGCACCACACACTCCACTTAGCAGAACAAGTACAAGGAAGGTTGCATATACCAAAGGGGCAATCAGATGCCGGAAATCGAAATACAATAGCCAAAAAGAAAAAGGACATAAAGAGAACTATGATCTATGAAACACTACACTGAAAGCTAAAGATTTAGTAACCCGCAAAAACCATGGGTGAACTCAGGTGCTCCGGATTGGCAAAACATACTGTTAATATAAAAAAATACATAACAATAACACGACGGGTGCCACTAGTGGAGCAGGAACTGCTTACTCTCCCGGAGCACCTGAGTTCACCCTCGGTTTTTGTTGGGGTTCGTGTTACTCGATCTATAGTTTTATATGTATGTTTTGTAGATCGTTGTTTGTCCTTTTGTACTTTTTCTTTTGGCCATTGTCTGTTCTTCTTCGATATACGGATTCTGATTGCCCCTTTGGTATCTTCAAACTCTTCTTAGCAGATCCCAAACATATCAGACAAGTTATACAACACATCATGTAGACGAACATGTACAGAACAATCGTCTTAGCATATCCCAAACATATTAGACAAGGTATACATCACGTCATGTAGAAGGACATGTACAGAATAATCCACATAGCAGACCTCAAACATATCAAACAAGTTATAAACCTGCCATGTAGAAGAGCATGTACAGAACAATCCATTTAGCAGATCCCAAGCATATCAGACAAGTTATACAACACGTCATGTAGAAGGACATGTACAGAACAATCCACTTAGCAGACCTCAAACATATCGGACAAGTAATACAACACGTCATGTAGAAGGACATGTACAGAACAATCCACTTAGCAGACCTCAAACATATCAGACAAGTAATACAGCACACCAGAGAGAAGAACATGTACAGAAAAATCCACTTAACAGATCTTAAGCATATCAGACAAGTAATACAACACGCCATGTAGAAGAACATATACAGAATAATCTACTAGCAGACCTCAAACATATCAGACAAGTTATACAACACGCCATGTAGAATGACAGGTACATAACAATCCACTTAGCAGACCTCATATATATCAGACAGGTTATACAACATGCCATGTAGAAGGACATGTACGGAAAATTCACTTAGCAGACCTCATGCATATCAGACAAGTTATACAACACGGCATGTATAAGAACATGTACAGAACAATCAACTAAGCAGACCTCAAACATATCAGACACGTTATGCAACATGCCATGTAGAAGGACATGTACAGAACAATCAACTTAGCAGATCCCAAGCATATCAGACAAGTTATACAACACGCCATGTAGAAGAACATGTACAGAATAATCCACTTAGCAGACTTCAAATATATCAGACAAGTTATGCAACACGTCATGTAGACGAACATGTACAGAACAATCGACTTAGCAGATCCCAAACATATCAAACAAGTTATACACAACGTCATGTAGAAGAACATGCACAGAATAATCCACTAAGCAAACACAAAACATATCAGACAAGTGATACAACACGCCATGTAAAAGAATATGTACAGAACAATCCACTTAGCAGACCTCAAATATATCAGACAAGTTATACAACACACCATGTAGAAGAACATGTACAGAATAATGTACATTTTTGTTATGTTTGGTGGGTGTATTTTTCAACAGACAGTAGGCATTACTATGAGTACTGACTGTGTTCCCCTTCTCGCGGACTTATTCCTTTATTCGTACGAGGAAAACTTCATATACCAAACAAAGAGAAACTAGGCCGATCCTACAATTGCACATTCCGCTATATACATCAGGGGCGTCGCTACGTTAGGCTCAAGTAGGCACATGCCTATACATACAGTTGAATTTTGTTTTTATAAATATATGCTCTACTTTCCTACTGGAATACGCATATAGATATGTTCCATGATTAAATCTATAATGCATAGAGCGATATATATACTGAGGGAATAATCTTGTAGATAACCCATCTGACTACTGGAAAATATCCTTATTCCTTGTCTTCTTGGATCATTTAGTGGAAGATATATCAAAGTAGTAAGCAACGAGGAGCGTATATTTGGGCATCTTATCGAAGCCCTGCAAGTTTTCTAAACTTAACACCTGAAATAATTGATAAATTGTTCAATGACTATCAGCAGACAGATTCACAAAGGAAAGTATATTTTGTGGATGAGGTTGAGCGTTGAAAAATCAGTTGGGCGCTTGTAGATGATAAGCCAAAGAGACTATTTGGCCCTCTACATGCAACAAACCTTGATTTATACCCAGCTATATACGGGCACCATCAGAATCTTACTGACAATGCCGGTGCTATCGGCAACAAGCGAGAGATCTTTCAGTGCAACGACACGCGTGAAATCTTACTTAAGTCGACTATTGGCGACGAACGACTGTCTAACTTAGCACTTGTGCATATACACTGACATGTTCTAGTCGACTTGGATATGATTATTGATGACTTTTCATAAACTTACACAAGTGAAAAACAATGAATAATTCATGATGAATAAAAGTTCAGAGAGTAATCTCTATCATATACGTATTTTGTTATCCCTTTCGACATTAAAGGTTCGAAGGGTATAAAGTAACGTGACCATCCGTCCGTCCGCGAGAGGTCTGTCTGGATAGACAAATTTTAGTTAGTCCGTAGAGGTATTGTCAAAAAGGGACAAAACAATCTGAATTTGATGTTGTTAAAAGCACTTCCAAAATGATCAAAAGCATCACCCTTTCTGTTGTAAGTTTCCAGGGAGCTTCGCTCCATGCCCGCTCCCTTGATCGACCATAAACCCACTCGCCGAACCAGTTTGTGTCTATGCTCCTCCATTACTCTGGCTACGCCCTTGTGTAACATGATGTCCTTTCACTAAATAATTGTAAATTTGGTGACTTTGTTGATCTCATCTTTCCCGCTGAGCTTGAAATAAAGGATACCACAGGTATAACTAGGTCTGCTTCATACCTTAACCTACACCTCCAAATTGACAGTGAGGGCCGGTTAAGTACGACAGCTTAGGACAAGAGAGATGAATTCAATTTTCACATTGTTAGCTTGCCATCTATATGTAACAACATTCCAGCAGCACTTGTATATGGAGTATAACTCTCTCAGTTTATCCGATATTTCAGAACTTGTGGTTTCTATCATGCTTTCCTTGATAGAGGGTTGCTAGTGGTTAAGTTGAAGTCATCACTTCGAAAGTTTTACTGTCGCCATCATGACTTGTTTGACCGTAGCGAAGTATCTGTGTCATAAATGACTATGAATGTGTTCACGTGTCACACACACTTCCTGATCCTTTTCTCATTCTTGACTTCTCAACGGGTTTGTGACTAGAGTAACACGACGGGTGCCACGTGTGGAGCATGAGCTGCTTACCCTTCCGAAACACATGAGTTCATTCCCGGTTTTTAGTGGGAATCGTTTTGCTCGATCTTTAGTTTTCTGTGTAATGTTTTGTAGATCGTTGTTTGTCTTTTGTTTTCCTTTTCCGTTTGACCATTGTATTGTCTTTCCTTCCTCGATTCACGGCTTCTGATTACCCCTTTGGTATCTTGTGGCCATTGTATTGTCTTTCCTTCCTCGATTCACGGCTTCTGATTACCCCTTTGGTATCTTGTGGCCATTGTATTGTCTTTCCTTCTTCGATTCACGGCTTCTGATTACCCCTTTGGTATCTTCACACTTTCGTTTTAGACATAAATAATGACAATATTTTATGAAATGCTATATAACTACTAGCGTAACGTCTTGTAGACACTAAAATCTACTACATTAAGAGTTTGTAGAACCATTTATTAAAATATAGTCAACAATCACCAAGTGGTGTCCCTGTCTTAATTATTCATCTGAATGTGGGTTGAACTCAAAACAAAATAAAAATTAATTAAAAAACAATGTCAACTTCACAACGTAAACAGGAAACAGTTCAGAAAACAAATATGTTACTGGCTGAATTCTAAATAGATATGTTTATTGTTTACAGATATTGTCGTAAAACGTAGTGATCCAACTGTGGGGGCGCGCCAACACACCAGACTCGAAAATAAATGTGATTGTATCAAATTCACATGTAGATTATACACATCATGGCGAGAACAAGTTACATAATGATGTCCCCTTTGTATTAGAAATACACGCTTAGTTAGATTTATAGTGTGCTAGTTCACTGAAACAATTATCCGAGGATAGAAATGTCGCTTCATTCACATGCATTGTCCTGATTCCAAGCCAACCAGTCTTTGCTATTTCTCTTTGATGCTGCGTGCCTACCGGAGAAGCAGCCAATACTAATCTTATAGTCTCTGAACCGATGTTCGAACCCAAAATCTACCGCACTCGAGGATAGCACGCAAACCATTACAATTCATCAATTCCATACGCTGGTGTGGTTTTACAATCTGTAGCATTTTTGTGCAAATTGTTTAATGACAGTTTTATTACTTTTCTACATTTAATTACATACAATACAGATTATGTAATTACAGTATTCACCGTATAACAAATTCACCTTTTGAAAAGCTCAGACGATAATTTAAATTAACCTTGGCAATATTTACATTTCTAAGGACAAAGTACGTAATGGTTAATGAAATTCCTTTTCAAATTGTGCTACAAATGTTCACAACAATACAAAGCATGTAAACATATATTAAACAAGACAGTATTAACTACATGAACAAGTAAATAAACATAAGAAAGTGACTTTTCGACAGATTGTACATGCCTTTATTTTGTTTTCTTATTACATTTTGACGTGTTCTATACAAATTAATCATTTTGTTATACACCCGTTGTTAATTGACAGCTTTTCTTTGTGCAAACTAGGAAGCTGCAATCACGTCAATAAATAAAATATAACATGGCATTATTAAGGTGTTCTTATGGGATAATTGATGAAATTAACATGGACGTATTGTAGTTATTCCGCTTCCATTGTACCACTATGAGATTTATAGCATGTTTTTAACTTCTGCTTCAACTGCATTAATAAGATACGCATGATCAAACTGGTACCAAACGGAAGACGTACTGGTACCTTCTTGGAGCCTAATTCAGATCATTTGACAACAGATTGTATGGTAACACCCTATGTACTAGTGACATACAATTACCACATCATCGTCTTGTAACAGTTTTTGAAGTTAATTGTAAATCATAATACACACATTATATTTCCTGGTATCCACTGTCTTGTTTACTTGTTTATAGTTGATTTACGATATGTTTTCACTACCGAATGATGACCTTAGAAATTATGTGTTGTAAAGGAGTCAAAGCAAACAAATTTAAAATCAGCACTCTACACATAAACAAATTATTGTTTTTCCTCTAAGTTTGATCTTTTATTTTTGTTTATTTTTCTGCATTATTTTGTAAATAGTTGTAAAACAAAAAGGAAAACCCATTATTTGAAGAAAATAAAATTCAATATTCTGTTCCATTTCAAATATAAAACAAAACTTTTACAGTTTTGAAAACAATTATGAACGCCTTGCCGTTATTATACATGAGTCTTTCCCTTCTAAAATTCAAAGACCTGTAAATCTAATACCACATGCCCTTATTTGGAATATCAAATAGTTTAGCACAGCCACTATTTATTGAAGTGCTTGTACCAAGACAGGAAAGAGAGAGGTCATGTATTTGTATGTTAGGGGTCAGAGGTCATGTATTTGTATGTTAGTGGTATCTATTTTGCCTCTTTCTACGATTTTTCTATCGGATTTTGAAAATGTTCTGATAATATTTTTTTTTGTTTTTCGTTTTATTAGATTTCCTGTGTATTGTCTTTGCGTTTTATTTTAAGATGGTATCCCTAAAATGTTAATGACGGGTTTAAGCTATCGTGTATACTTTTCATAAACAGGGCTACAAATTCTTAATTTCAGAACAACACTTTCCTCTGGCACTTGATATTTTCTTACTTCGGTACCGTTATCGAACCAATGAAATTTAAATGAAATAAATTTAATACTACAGAATTAATATTATATATGTAGGTATGGTGACAAAAAATGTCTTACTGTCAGAATGAAACTCGCATATAAAATTGATTCTCTAATAGAATAATGTTAGATTCTTATGGACTGGCATATTATTAGAGACATGTATTTGTGGATCTTCTATTTGCTTTGTAGACTAGTGGATATTCTTAATTACTTTTTAGACTTTTTAGAAATTATAGAATTCTAAGGATAATTTTTACCAATACTACTGAAGAATAACTTTATTTAACTAACAACTAGTAAGTTTTTCAATTTCATAAAGTGAGGTAAGACTTAGGCATGATACTGGTGCTGGTGGACATTTAATTTACAGACCAAATATGAACGGTGTAATATAGAAAAGAACGATAGAAGTAGAATACTAATGTACGTGAGGAGTACCTCGATAGGGAAACAGTACCAACGAAATGTATCAATCGTGAAATAAATAAATATTACTTAAATTAGAGTGCATTCCCGATAGAGAAAACAACACAACATCCGCGAAGCATAATATCCATATAAACTGCCAATATCCCGATTTATAACTACAATGAACATAAAATACAGCAAAGACTTGCCAGTGTTAGAGCGTAGTATCTCGTCAGAAAAGCTAGCACTAGTCTAGCATTAAATAAGCCACGGCTACAAAAGTTAGTTGATAGTAACGTGACAGCAATGCACCAATGAAAATAAAGTCAATAAAAGCTATTGACGTTTGAGAAGAGTATATTAGTAAATTAAACAACAACCATGAAAAATGCTATGGAGAAAGACTACTGAAGTAACTAGATAGCGTCCCGATAGAGAACGCAACACAAGTAAAGCCTGATATTAACTAGAAGTACTGAGGTTGGTAGACAGTATCACGGCAAGTAACACAAGTGAAATATGAAAACAACAAAGAGTACAGTATTCCGATAAGGAAAACAGGAGTCATGAAACATGTCATTGACAAAGACGACTGAAAGTAGTAGTTGGGGGTTAGCTACATGTAAGTGAAGCCTCAGATGAATTAGTAGTACTGAAGTTGGTGGACACTATCACGACAGGTAACATAAAATCTTCAAATACGTATGGAAGTTATTTGACAGTATCCCAATTGAGAATGCAGCACAGGTGACATATGAAATCAACAAAGAAAACAGTATCCCGATAAGGAAAACAGCAGCCATTAAACATCAAATCAACAAAGACAACAGAATCCCGATAAGGAAAACAGCCGCCATTAAACATCAAATCAACAAAGAAAACAGTATCCCGATAAGGAAAACAGCAGCCATGAAACATAAAATCAACAAAGAAAACATAATCCCGATAAGGAAAACAGCAACCAGTTAACATCAAATCAACAAGGAGAACAGAATCCCGATAAGGAAAACAGCAGCTATTAAACATCAAATCAACAAAGACAACAGTATCCCGATAAGGAAAACAGCAGCCATGAAACATCAAATCAACAAAGAGAACAGAATCCCGATAGGGAAAACAGCAACCAGTTAACATCAAATCAACAAGGAGAACAGAATCCCGTTAAGGAAAACAGCAGCCATGAACCATCAAATCAACAGAGAACAGTATCCTCATAAGGAAAACAGCAGCCATTAAACATCACACCAACACAGAAAACAGTATCCCTATAAAGAAAATAGCAGCCATCAAACATCACTCCAACACAGAGAACAGTACCCCGATAGGGAAAATAGCAGCCATGAAGCATCAACTCAACATAGAGAACGGTGTTCCAATAAGAAAACAGCAGCCATGAAGCATCAAATCAACAAAGATAACAGTGTCCCCATAAGGAAAACAGCCGCCATTAAACATCAAATCAACAAAGATAACAGTATCCCCATAAGGAAAACAGCAGCCATTAAACATCAAATCAACAAAGAGAACAGTATCCCGATAAGGAAAACAGCAGCCATTAAACATCAAATCAACAAAGAGAACAGTATCCCGATAAGGAAAACAACAGCCATGAAGCATCAAATCAACAAAGAGAACAGTATCCCGATAAGGAAAACAGCAGCCATTAAACATCAAATCAACAAAGAGAACAGTATCTCGATAAGGAAAACAGCAGCCATTAAACATCAAATCAACAAAGAGAACAGTATCCCGATAAGGAAAACAACAGCCATGAAGCATCAAATCAACAAAAAGTATGGTCAGAGGATGGTATTACAATAGAGAACACAACACAACACAAGGCCTGAAATCAATTAGTAATACAGAAGTTATCAGTGAAACATAAAATCATCAAATACTACTAAAGTTACAGGGCAATCATCCTCCAATGTCTCTCCACCCCATCATCTTGGCAACTTTATTACGCAACATGCTTAGTAGTGGTGTGGATAGATGGGAATCGTAAACAATGGATACAAATCCATGAATCAGATAAATCAACACCAGTTAAGCATTCAGTCAATAAATAAAAAAGAAGTTAGACTGGATGATTGGAAAGGTAATGCATGCAGGACAATCATTGACTTATCACCCCGGTTTTTTCTAAATCTACACAACAGGTGCCACTAGTTGAGCTGGAACTGTCTACCCTTCCAGATCACATGTGTTTTAGTGAGGTTCGTGTTACTCGATCTTTAGTTTTATGTGTATGTTTTGTAGATCGTTGTTTGTCCTTTTGCAATTTGTCATTTGGCCATTGTGTTGTCTGTCCTTCTTCGATTTACGGATTATGATTACCCCTTTGGTATCTTCAAACTCTTCTTAGGATCAAATTGACAATATGTAGTCGGCATATATGCGATTTTCGTAAGAAGTATATAGCAACCACCTGTTTCTCATATTCAACAACATTCATATTTTACTTCTTCTCAATTTCTATATAAACTCAGTATTATCTTCAACAATTCAAAATAATATTTTCTTCCAAACGTTAGGATTGAAAAAAGACTAGACAAATACAAAAGAATCTTGAACAAATACGTGCACTTAATAATTTTAAATTGTACCTGGTTGACATAACAAGAAATAAGTGTTACTATGCACTTATATATATATATATAACTGTTATACCGAAACTTGTCTATGTACTTAGGAAACTTACAGTAATGTATTATAACATTTCTCACGTTTTACATGCTGGTCGTTGAGCAGCATTTGTCTAACCAAATATCAGATTAATGTAGTTGTGTTTGCGGTTTCATTGTTATTCATTTATTTTGTGGTAAGTCCCGATTAAAAATTAAATAGCTGAATCATTTTAGCAATTTGCCGTTATTCAATAAGAAGACAGATGCGCAAATATCCAGTGTCAAAAGTCAAGTAAGATTAACCTGAAGTTACACCTGTAAGGGACGGGCAGGTTCTAGAGTTTAACCCCATTTCAAACTTTATATGGTGCGCTTTCAAAGAAATGAATATCAACCCAATCAATGGAAATAATTATTTATAGACATTGTATTTTCAGACAATAAAGTGTTATTGAGTAGAATTTTAATAGACGTAATATCAATTATACATCCAAACAAGTTGTGCATTTTAAAAACGTATACATGTAATTCAGGAAATGTGGGTTACTCCCCTTTCAGACCTCTGGTAAATTGGTACAAATACATGTACAGAAAAGTGGAGAAGGAAACGTAAATACAGGTGTTGTATTGTATCTTAATCTTGACAGGGAAACAAATTTATGTGTTATTTTGCAAACAACAAACTAGTTCTGTAGTATATACTTTACTAACATACGCACACCTTTACATGGTAATAAATCATTCTGGCTTGACATTGAAAACGACATTTTAATATTAAGCTAATGCAGTATGCCTAAACCAATTTTCCATTAGCTATGACTGAAATGAAAAGACCGTTTTTAATCTTGTTTTCTTACAGAAAGACGAGATCAATATAAAAGTTTAATAAGTTTCTCTAACTTTTTATCCGTTTTTAATATGAAACAAATTTGAATAGAAATCAAGATCCTGAGCACGTGATGTATATATATATATATACAAAATTGTATATGTAGCCGTCACATTTAGGTCAAACATTTTACCAGAGTACGAATAACCAAATTTATACAGTATTAATATTTTGATAAAAATGATAGGCGGGAAAAACGTGTCGCTTGAAAAGCAATGAATACGAAACAAATTGATTCCCAGTGTAGCTAGCTCCATATAAATTAGAATTCCAGCATTCACGTGGAGATGATGACGCCATGAATAGTATGTAGATATATTCTTGAGCTACGTAACAGCAACTTCATTTTTATTTATGGTAGAAAGTGTCTGTTGTCACAATAAGAATTTTTTAGTAATATAATATTATTTGTAAATGCTTGGCACTAAAACTGCATTAATTATTTTAAATGGCTAAAAGTAAACACACATAAAACAAACTTCACCTAAACTTGAATTATAATTTGAGAATTTTTCAGTGTGAAATTATAATTATCGGTATAAAAATATGAATAATGATCTGTTCATAATTTTTTATTCACATTTTTACCTACTGTTTCATGGCGACCTACTCCAGTAGTTAGAATAATGTAATACTATTAATATGATTACACAAATTATTAAAGCGTGTGATGGTAACCTAGAAAAACTGGAATATCACACTTTATTGGTGTCCTGTATATAGAGTGAGTGATTGTTGTTTAACGTCGATTTTTCAGGTATATCATGGCGAGAACAAATTCATTTTCAATGAGATGATGATGAGTTCCGCTTTTGGACTAGGATTAGAATAAAGACTTTTTTTTATAGTAATTGCCCACTGAAACAACAGTCCGCGGATAGACATGTCACACCACTCGGACACAAATACAAGCAACAAATACCAATTTTATAGTTTTTAGTTTGATCCAATCGGGGCTTGAACCCACATTTTACCACAGTGGATGCGAGCATGCTAACCATTACATCACCATTACTTGACATTTACTTTTTAATCGCAGAAAATTCAGTTCCAGAATAAAATTATTCATTTTATTTGAACAGTCATCTGGAGGGCATCACGTTTGTGATTAAATTTACCATGTCATACAGACAACCGCTATCGGTGGTGTAATGGTTAGCGTTATTGCCAAAACATTTAGATCTAAAGTTTTATATATATATATATATATATATATATATTATATTGCACCAATTAATACCACCAAATAGGAACACATTTCAACGTCAAGTTACATGTAATTTGTCTATTCCCGGTTCAACATTGGTCAGTTTACAGTGAAATAAAAATCCACATGACGTGTAACCACAATTTATTTCATTTAGTGTACAGTGGATCAAAAACCACGTGTAGTCATAATTTATTCAAACGTTTAATACTCCAAAAAAATAGCTTTATATTCATTCATGATTTATTTTTCATATTTAAGATAAAGTTGTACCATCTAACGTCATTTCAAGGTCATTTAGGTATATCTATTATTATTATCATTAAAATATGACAACTGTTCGATTATTAGCATAACAAAGTAACACTGGTCTCCAACCAGACTAAAGGAGCGTTTTCCATCAATTTCTTTGTAAATTCTTCTTGAGGTATAAAATCATATTGGAAAACATCAATAAATTTCCGCATGTTTTTAGTGCATACTTTATGACCACAACGTTGCATTAAGGACACTTATTCCAGTATTCAGAAATATGAATAAATACATAATAAATACAGTCCAATACAATCTACTCAAGATATTGCTATAAATTATGTAATAATTCCTTTCATTTTGAAGATGCTATAAAATTAAAATATGCAAAACAAATATTTGAGAAAAAATTTAATTCGTGTCTATCTGTGTTTAAACTTAAAACCATTTCATCTAAATACAGATTGTAAATAGTATGTCACTATATTTTAATTACAGAATTATATGGCAGCTGAAAGTAATGTAATCTTCAATAATATATTAAAACAAACATAGACCGAAAGCTATGAAGTTTTTTTGTAAATATTTTGAATGCCGTGTTATTAGAATAGCTATGATTTGAGTAAGGATATGTTAGTATATATACATGACATATATAAGTGGAGCATTCAAATGCTAACACATAGTGTAATTGCTAAAGAAAACCAAGAAATATTTCTACAGCATGTAATATGCAGCGTTGTTCTCAAAATTTTCTAAGTGATCCGATTTAAATCTGGTTATGTCAACAAAAAATATGCATATTTCCTTAAAAAGTATTAATTTATAGAATAATTGTTAAATTTGATTGAGTGATGACTTCATTTTTACCAATAGGAAGAGCTTCTTAGCAGCAACGCTCAATCACGGAAATCCTGGCAGGATCCAAAAAACGGTGGATGAGTATTGGGAGAGAGCATAAGAATGAGCTACAATTGAGTTTCCGTATAAATCAATACAGCATGTTGCCATTATGGGGGAAATCATGAAAAATGATAACACAATAAGGTGGACAGTAGTTATGAGAGACTTGCTGGATACGAATTGTATTATCAATAAGACAATCAGTATAATCAGTCAAAAGCAAATATCAATGTCTGCTCAAAGATCAGAAAGATACAAGTCATCACAAACGGGAAGACCTAATAGTCCTATTAGAGGAAGTTGTTTCTACTATCAATAGAAAGGACACATTATGAAAAAATACATAAAAAGACGCAATTACTCTCCAAACAGAAGTAAGCCTCCGACTCCATATTTTTTAAACAATTCTGGGTCAAGGATGTAGAATAGTCGTTAGCTATGCCAGATGATTCCAGCCAACCACTAGTTGAATTTTGTCAAAACTGTCCCGTAGATTTCCATGTACCAATTTTCTATTTGGATAAACTTAATAGAGAAGCCATATAATGCGTGTTTCAGAAGTTCTACCAATTCAACAGGTAAGTCCATTGTTGAGCTATTAGTTGAGTTCTGTTCACTGCTGAGGTGTATTCACTAGTCAAGTCTAGGTCCGATTGGTGTAGATGGAAAGAAATTAACTTGGGATTTACAGGTTAATGCCAGCGCAATATCAGTCAAGCTGATATGGATCAAGGCTGAGAAACTCATTGCAGCAATTGAAGAAGTTACCAGCCAGGCCCCAAAACAGACATACCTCTCTACTTCCACCAGGAAACGAAACGTTCAACGCATCAACCATTGGAAGGCGAAAAGGAATGAAGCCGTTGGGATTTAAAAGCTCAAGCACAGACAGAAAATAGTAACACCCAGATAGACGAAACAAAACAAACTGACCAGCAACACAGTCACGACCAAGTCCTTCACAAACCACCCAGAGTAATACAAAGAAGGGAGCGGTCACCTCAGAGTACAACTACAATCACAGGCATGCAATTGACGCCTACGAAATATCTTAATGCAGAAGAATCCCAGAAACCCTGGAGAAAATGTACATATGTACGAAGTCTGTACATGCGATGTAAATTATGTTACAAGACGGAATTCGAAGACGGATCGGTGTCTTTCTCGGAGGCATTCGATCCATGCGACTCATCACTAATAGATCACCACCCAGAATATGATACAGATACACACTTTGGTGACAGACCACCGACACCTACACAACAACGGGACGAAAGGCTAGCAGAAAGAAAAGTAATCTGTCCGCAATACATGATTAGGTCAGTCGGACGTTTTAAACACCCATAATATAATCTAATCTGGTTTTATCATTATATAAATGGGAAATGGAAGAGAATTGGTGATTTCAGATATAGACACTCTACCAAGATCAAAGGAGGTGTTCAGTACTATTACATGACTGTAATTTAGCTTACCTATGATTGGCTTAAAACTGATTAAGAGGTTTTGAGTACATGCGATATCGCCCTCTGGACTAATAATAGATCCTGGCAGGTGTCCGAAAAGTGATATCACCATCGCAAGGCATAAAAATAGATGAGGAAAACCCGAACTTTTGTTTTCCTAACAAAATCGTTCGTTCGTTGTTCAATAACCAATGAGATTTCGCATAACACTTGGTTTTCGGCTGAATCATAAACAAATGCTCCAAAATTGCTATATTTTATTGGTATGGCGATAAATTTGTAAGTAGATAACAATAAAACATTTTCATGAAATAAAACAATCATTGACTTTGGAATAGGTTGCTATCTGGTTTATCAACATTTAAAAACGTATATTCACCTCGCCTCTGGCCTAGTAAATATTACATTTTTTCAGGTTGATAAATCCAGATAGCAACCTATTCCAAAGTCAATAATTGTATAATATAGCTTAGATGAACCCGATAAACCAAGTGAAACAGATGAAGTCACGTATTTTTTCTAAGGAAAAGTTAGTTGGCAAGGAAGAAATTCCTTCAATCGGTAATACATTGCAGAGGAAACATAAATTTAGCATCAAACTATCTAGACTCCTCATCAAATGAGCAAGAAATGGACCCGATATTCATTGACATTGTCTTAATGCATGAAACATAAAAATACATATTTCCTAATAACAAGTATGTGCAGTTATGGCCATAAATTCCACCAATATCAACAATACGAACAATCACCTCTCATCTTAACTGAACACAAAAAAGACCATGACATATGACGATGGAAAGCAAATACCTGGATTGGGACAGATACAAAATGTGGCGGGATTAAATCATTGTATACAGATCTGTTATCTGCGACATTTATATCGAAAATAAAAACGTAGATATCTAATTTATTGTCCATGATGCGTGTCTGGAAAAAGCTTCATCAAGTATGCTCCTAGTCGAAGGATGGGAATGCCAAATGAGATCATGTTTTATTGGAGATCGACTCTCCTTACCTTCACCCCCAGATAATGCCGATACATCTCCAATGTAATAGAAGGATATTCTTTGGACTCGCATATGTTCGGTGTATCCAAGTAAGAAGTGGGGTGGCCATCAATGCAACAAGGAATTCGGAACAGCAAAACAATTTTAATTAGTTTGTTCAATATTGTAATACTTGTACAGATGTATTCATAGAAAATTGTGATAGCTACAGCTATTGTTCCATTCATGGTAGCTATTTCTAAAAAAAAAAAAAAAACATTATGTCAAGTCTTCATTGTAGAAACTGGAGCGAATGTAATACTGTAATTACCGAAATGACACCGGAACAGGAACATGACTGTATAACGAACTTCCAACATTGGAGTTCCTTGAAGAACAGACACGTTCTCCGCAAACCCTTGCATTATATCCCCACGAAATACTTCTACTTCTACCAAACACTGACCGCCTTCAGCAAGTTTAAGATCATGTCAGAAGTTGCACATAACAATTAAAAAAGGTTAAAACTATTTACAGGTTATATAGTTATCTGGGATAGATAAGTTAATTACAACAGTATTACAGATATGTGCACGACGAGAAGTTTATCAATAATACATTGCATAGCTAAGTTGGGGGTACTGGGATTAGATAAGGTTAAAGCATTTGCCTTGCATAGGAAATTTCTTTCTTTTTGTTGTTGTTGACAATTTAGATTTTCTTCCAGGAATATTTAGCGTTTGTCTGTTCGCCATACCAGGGGCTTTAGCGAAGACCAAATTTCGGAATTTATTTTTATAAAGAGGCAATGAACAAATAATACCTAACTTTGAGAGTTGACTATTAAAAGGAACCCAACCGAATTTGTGCAAGCAAATCTTGGACAATGATTTATCCACTACACGTGACACTAAGTCTTGACAATGCATACAATGTCGTAAGGATAAATTCGATAGTCTACATTTCCCTCTATATTGATAGAAGAATAACCTTTAATATAAACGTAGATATCTAATTTAGTGCGCACCTCGTGTATCTGGAATGACGGGCCCGTACTGAAAGGAGTGTCACTTTGGAATAAAATGATAAACGCTGTGCTTAACCGCCATTGTTGTTTACGTCTGCGTCTAGTGATTACGTTATTTTGGTTGATTACAAATCAGAAATCGGAATGGTTCAACAAAATACCAAAACTTTTGATATTGTCTCATATTCGTTTACATGTAGTTGTTATTTTGGCTTTTATATGTACTGTGCTAATATATTTCCAAAATATGAATTGAGTATAGTAGACTGCTCTTTCTGAATTTATAGAGATATCATAACTTTAATTAATCATAATTTCCTGTGTTATCTACAAAGTAAGCAGTCATGTCCTACATTAATGTCAGACATGTGGTATGCTCTTGTATAACTGGTAACAAGACTGGATCAAACACTAAAGATCTTCAGTCTCGCATCTATCATAGTAGCATTTCAACTGTTATTTATATTTATACTATTATTTTGTTCCATATTTTGAACCCTAATTTTGAAATACTTTAAATAAGCATTTATTTAAGTTAAGACAACCTTAACTCTACTACTTTTAAATATTTACATAGCCTTTTGACCACCACGAAGTTTTAAAAAAAGAAGAAAAATAGTAAATTGCCACACTTCGAAAGGAGATATAAGGAGTCGAAGAAGCCCCGATATATTAGGTTTGAATGAATGAAAGTGTCTTAACTTGCCAATATTTGCCTTGTAAAACTTTAATACTATCCAACTGGCGACACAATCATTTAAAGTGTTGGTACTACCTTGATCAGTTGTGTTTGTTAAAACATTTTGTAGACTAATATACGTTTTATTTGAAGTTTAATACTAAGTAAAGACTTTTCTTTGATTCATTCATAAATTGTTATGTTTACTAATATTCCTAGCACGTCCTTGATTGTCAAATAAGCCTGCACCCGGTAGACTATCAAATATTTGAGATCGGTGACAATATTCTAACTTAGTACAAACAAAACTCCTAAATGTGTACGTAAAAAGTTTTTTCACTGTCTAACCACTAAACCGCCTACGAACGACCGCTTTCATTCATATTCAGTATTTCCTTGTTAAAGAAAAAAAAATGATTAATTTGTATACATGCTTGTAATTGCATGTAAATTAACACCTTCGGATAGTTTATAAAAGTAAGTTGGTGCAAGCAAATAAAACGTTTAAGTAAAACAAATTTGTATTTTTACTGTAGAATTTTCGCCACTAAGACGGCAACATACATAAAACCTGCCCACAAAATAAATTTCAATGAAAAGCATTTATTTTAAAAAAAAATAAAATTGAACTTAATAGATGGAGGAGTTTCTATATACATACATTTTTGTATATATATATATATATATTGGGCTTAAATTTGTTTTTATTATTATTATTATTTAATCGAACGATTTGTTAACTTGTATACAGCTACTTTAAGAAATGAAAGTACAAATTCGGAGGAAAATTACCACAGGACTTTTCAAAGAAGTTGTGAAAGCGGAAAGAAAAAACTCATAAACATAATAATGGTCTTTTCGTGTTGAACGATGAATTGCTGTAATTAGTACATCAAAATAAGGTCGATGGAAAACAGTTGCAATGACAGTCATCAACAATCTGCTGGCCTGTTCGAGCTGCTACAAGGAGTATGTTATTCTCCGTGTACGAGGCTCTCATTTACGTTGCATCATAAGGATGAGTTGTGTATTTCATTCGCGCAGCATATAACGAACGGACGCTCCTTCAGAGTTGTTGTACAGCTGAGTGAGTGATTATTATTTAGCGCCAACTCAGCAATTTTTCAGCTATATTATGACGAGAACAAATTAATTTTCAATTAGATGATGATGAGGTCCGCTTTGTAGTTAGACCAATACGCTTAGTTGGATTTTTATAATGCTAGCTCACTGGAACAACAGTCCGCAGATAGGCATGTCGCCCCACTCGGACACATTATCCTGCATCCGAGTCAACATGTCTTTGCTCTTTCTCAATGCTGTGTGCTTAGCGGAGAAGCAACACATACCATTATCATAGTCTTTGGCTTGACCCGATCGGGACTCGAACTCACAATCTACCGCACGCAAGGCGAACACACTAACCGTTACACCACCAATGCGGATGTGGTTGTACATCAGAAAAAAACCTAATAGTAGGTTATATTTCCATACCCCGGGGTTTCCTTGGGGTGATCTGGGTCATTTACTAGAACATTTCTCTAACGTTTTGTTTTGCTTATTATTTAGAGATCTTAGTGCATAATAACATGTATTCACGTGAATGTATTACCGATGTGTACATTCTTTGGATTATTCTTCTAGTATTCATCAATGTGAAAGATTGACGTTTCATTTCTTTATATTTAAAGTAGGGAAACAGCTCACGTTCGAATGTTGCATGTACTTTAGCAATCTGTTAATTCAATCTTGCAACTGTATACTTACCACAGAATTAAAGGAAGTGTTTACCAACTGTATATTTTTGTTCACCTGTCATATTAGACTTTCAAAAATGCAGAACATGAAATAAATCAAAATTAATATCAATTGAAAAATGTCAAAAATTTTATTAATTTGTCACGATATAAATTTATGATCATCCATGACTTTTTTTTTAATACAAAAAGGTCAACATTATTTTATTCTCTTATTTTACTCTACTCTTTAAAAGATTTTTTTTTAAGAAACACATTTCAGTGAATTAAAGAATTGTAAAACTGCAAGTTACATCCTGATAAAAAAAAAGTTAAAATCAATGTTTTTAAATCGTCAGGTGTTATAAGTAATCAATTTTAACAAAAAAAAACATATATATAGCTTTATTTTTATGTATGATGGAAACACCTGTTCAGTGTCAAAGAATAAAAATGGATGAAAAATAATTAAAATTCTGCACAAATGTGACATTTAAGGCTTACATCAAAGCAGAAACACTTACCTTCTGGAAAATGCACATATATTTAAATGTGTCTATATTTTATTTTATATCTTTTATATATTAACCTTTTTAATTTACATTCTTTTGAAGTTTTTGAAGAAATGGAAATATGTTATTAATCTTCGTGCCTCCAAATTTCACCGTGACTTAAAGTAATTTAATATACAATACATATTTGGTTTAAATGATCTAAAGTGAGATTTTCTTTGAATCGAAATCTCCAGACATCACATAAATTTGTTGATAAAAATCTATAAAAAATGGAAAACCAAACATTGACATAATGCTTTTCAGTAGTATAACTGTAAGATTGTCTAATTTACATTCGTCATACTCCCTAAACAGACATTGGAATGAAAATTATCCATAAAAAAGTAATTACAGCCATGTAATGTGTGAAAATTAAAATAAAAATTCAACAAAATGTCACCAAATATGTTCACCACATGGAAGACATGACTATCCAATGACACTAGGAGATAAACAAATTAATTTTACGCCTTTTACATAACACATACAGATATACAATAAAAGGGGACGAAGTATTTCAACGTAGAAGTACATGGTTGGTACAATTTTGTGTATCAGAATTCTCAATATGAATATGGTTTGTACAATTTTGTGTATCAGTATTCTCAATATGAATATGGTTTGTACAATTTTGTGTATGAGAATTCTCGATATGAATATGGTTTGTACAATTTTGTGTATGAGAATTCTCAATTAGAATATGGTTGGTAGAATTTTATGTATGAGAATTCTCAATAAGAGTATGGTTGGTAGAATTCTGTGTATGAGAATTCTCAATAAAGATATGATTGTAAAATTTTGTGTATGAGCTTTCTTAATAAGTATGCAGTGGTAGAATTTTGTGTATGACAATTCTCAATAAGAATTTTATTGGTAGAATTTTGTGTATGAGAATTCTCAGTAAGAATGTTATTGGTAGAATTTTGTGTATGAGAATTCTCAATAAGAATTTTATTGGTAGAATTTTGTGTATGAGAATTCTCAATTAGTATATGATTGGTAGAATTTTGTGTATGAAAATTCTCACTAACAATATTATGGTTGTTAGAAGAGGGTATATGAGAATTCTCAAAAGAACACAGGAAAAAACAATACAGGAGCGACGCCTTGATTACTGTTCTTCACCATGCAGTGTCTATAGGTATGACCAGTCATTGGTGTCAAAAAATGAATGTATTCATAATTCGAAATATGGCTAGCCATTGTAAATATTTATTTTTCAAGTAAGTAAGTAACATGACATTTGAATTATACTGGATATAAATCGTTCTCATGGTAACAAAGACTATTTTTTAAACATTACACACAAAACAATTTAAAATTACCAGAAAATATAAAGCGGTAAGATTTATATAGGATGGCTTACATTAATCAACCATTTACAAAATTATCAATAAATGCAGTCATTGTTCGCTCTGTATAAATTTACAGACTTTCAAGAGGTGGACATGAACACTTTGTTCATTGGTGTGAACCACTCCGGTACTGGATTACTGTTCATGTTGGCTGGAAAATATATTCTTACAACATTTTGAACAAATATAATGTGTTGTCATTATTGTACTTCTCAGTGTATGATGAATTAAATATTCGGTGCTGACATGACAGTTCTGAACAATGTCAGTGTTCGAACCTGTGAAATCAAAATATTAAGCAATAAATAGATCTAATTTGATTTTATTTTTGGTTCGTATTATCTTTCTAGATAAAGACAATAGCTGACACAGGTAATTAACATATAAAATTGTAAAAAAAAATATGAAGACGCTCGAGTTGGTTCAAAAGTAAAAACATGTCCGTTATAATCCCGTATCTGTTGACAAACATACTCTGTAATAGTTGATAAATGTGTGGTTGTTATTGTTTTCTTTAATGTGGCTCTTAAAACCGAATGATAAACAGACTACACAATAATTACAACCTTAGGATCAATGCGTAGTCGGTGCCAGATTTTTTTTTTATTAAGTGCACATTGTTACCTTTGAGTTTTCGTTTTTCTTAACTGAAATTGATACCAGTGATTTTGTTGTAACGAGATTAAATGTCTCCCAGTATTTCATATTTCGTTATATTTCTTTGCCCTGTTTCGAACAATGGCGCAATCTCTGTTTTCCACAGGCAACGGCACATTTCGGACAGTACATGGAAATGTTATATAATCCATACTGTCAAATGAAAACTATCGGGATCTCTTTATCTGACACGTTCGTTTATTTTCAAATCCTTTCTTTTCAAAATATTTTGTTCTTGTGTTAACTTGTGTGACAATACAGCTCCTATAACAAACAAATTGCAAACCTCGGAGTCTTAGTTATTTTGTTCATTTCATTCATCAACAAGGAAATGATTTACACAAGCTTTGTCGGTTTCTATTGTTCAATGTACTGTTCGTATTTGTGATCGTGGAACTTTGGACTCGATCCTAGTGTTTGTCGCGCAATGTCACAAGAGATTCTACTATTCGTAAAAGTCTATTAATAATTATGAACATTTTGAGTTTTATAATACAGCTTAAATAACACCCTGTACCATGCAAAATGTATGACCAAAGAACTGTCAACATTATGTAATATATTCATTTGTTGTTGTAGTCTCATAGTATTCTAGTATTCTTGATAGTTTTTGTTAAACATAGTTTATTTGCTCAAATGTGTAAAAAGGACAAGACAGAAGTTAAACAAACTTATGAAGTCTTCTCCTATATCCAATAAGTTTCAACATTGTTTGATAGAGCATGCATGTATATTTCTTACATTAATATGTGTAAATTAAACAAAAACGGAGAATAAATAAGGAGAGAGAGAGAGAGAGAGAGAGAGAGAGAGAGAGGTGGTGATGGTGTGTGCGATTGTTCTCTTGGTGAACTACTAGACAACAAGAAACCTTTCACACCTCTTTATATATTCAGACACTTGTTTAAAAATAATTTCGCTCTGTTAATTTTGATACAATAATAATATAGATAAATGACTTCCTATACGTGTGGTAATTTCAAGCTTTTCCTATCTTTTTTTCATATAATTTTCTTTTCACAAGGGCTGATCCTATCCAAAACAGAATATAATATATACGTTAATATGATATATATTAAAACTAAAATTGACTGATTTGTTGATATAGATTTCACAAGACGCTATATATTTCAATGAAATCTACCTGTTTGTTATATAGTGAGGTAACCTTACTTCAAAGACAAATTGCTGTCAAACACTGTCGTGAATTTTGGAATCAAATTTCCAAAAGATAGATTCAAATTGTCAAGATGTCAAAGAAATTCTGTTAAGTTAAACCACTAAATGTGAAAAATATTAAAAAACCGAGGGACAGTTATATAAACAATCGGCTTGAGCACATACATGAAAATATCGAATTTTTATGCAGTTGGAAAATCTGACATTGTAAATTTTCACTTGTCGAGTACTTCACGCCTATGCTCGTACTGTAATGTTAAAGGTGCTCACATTGAGTGTGGTAGGTCGTAGGTTTGAGTAAGATTACATACCGGCCGGCTTGAAACTGGATAATGTGTTCGAGTGAAGCGACATGACAACTCGTGGACTGTGGTCCATTAAACATCCAACTGATCATGTTGATCTAGTACAAAGCGGACAACATCCTCATCAAATCGAAGCAAACTGTTCACGCCATGATATAACGGGCAAAGCTTGCTCACTTGGCGTTAAACAACAATCACTCACTCACCCAATCAATCACCCAATTCGGCAAAAGGCAAAATATAATGGTAAAGTAGAAATGCTACACATTTACACCTAGAGAATCAAGGACATATACTGTGAATTATAAACAGTGTGTAGTTTTTATATAACGTCTGACATAATTAAAAAGTGATAAATAACATACCAGAATAAGGATATTTTGTAAGTATTTACATAACTGTTCTTATTGTTACTTTGTGTATAATCTCTATTAATATGTAACCTTTGTTAAATTCACATTCTAGTTTTTTTTTGGTTCATTTTCCACTTTAATCTTTTTTTTTTTACGAATACTGAAATTCTACCCTATAGTTAAATGATTTGTTTTCTGGATTGATATATGAGCATATTACATTAAATAAGAGATGTGTTTTATGTCGGATCATAAATGTAAATAGAAATTCTCCGGGATGACCATTGCTACTCCAACTAAAAGACTGTATCATAAAATACGAGGATACAATTACAAACCCTGATATCATCAAATATGTAAAAATGTTCACAGTTGACAAATACGAAATTTAATCGTCTTTCAGCTAGTCAACAAAAGATTTCGTTTTTTACAAAGATTACAGGGTTGGTAGACATGATATACTTTTTAAAACGTACAAATGAAACTATTTCATTTATTACAAGGTGTTGTGTGTAGAAATCTTAACATGCTGTTATTTTGACACGATATATACTATACTATGAATACAAAAATATCATAAATTAGGATGTTTTTTGGACACAAATTCATAAAGTTTTGACCTTTTGTGCCTTTTCCTTGTAGTTTTTGATCACGTTTAACTAACAAGAATGCTCTCCCTTTTATAGAAAGAAATGCTGATCTGATAAAAAAAAATGATTACGGAAAATGAAGAAGAGTTTGTTAAAAGTTATGTGCAAAGAAAAAAAATTGAAATATAAGCCAAAGTTTGATAGAAATGTATGACATAAATCATCAAAAAATATATTATCACCTAACTTTTTGAAAGTTTAACAATAAAATTCTATAAAATTATTTATATTAATTAAATGTACTTTATGAAACTATTTTATACTAGGTTATTAATTAAACTGTTTGATACACACAAATTATCAACAATAAATACCTACTTCACATATAATATAACTAAACATATTCATTACAAAAACATAAAAAAAATAAAGAAATAGAGTTCAATTAACATGTTGTACAAAACATTTATGAAATAGGAAAATCAATCAGTTTTATTCTGGTTGGTGAACCACTTCCTTCCCATGATATTAAGTGTGCCATATAAATCAACATTTACGTGATCCTCATTCTAAAACATAAGGTAACCAAGTTGTAATAGATTAGTTGTAAAAATTGTAAAAATAATACTAAAATTTGTCAAAACAGATTTCTTATTTGCTACAACAGTGATATTTGTTATTAGTTTCCTTCATTATACAGTCATTAGAATACTAAGTCTAATACGTTGCTATTACAATCGAACCCGCCTTAAAGGGCACCTATATATAACAAATCGATGTCTATAAAAGCAGTCTCATTTCCCCATTAATGAACAGAGCATATAATTGTAGCCTGTATATAAAGGGCACATTTTCAGGTTCCATTGAATGCCCTTTATATACATGTTTGACTGTAGTACTGCTTTTTGTAATGTTTAGTGTTGCACTGCTTTATGTACTATTTGGTGTTGTACTTTATGTAATGTTTGATGTTGTACTGCTTTATGTAATGTTTGGTGTTGTACCACTTCATGTAATGTTTGGTGTTGTACTGCTTTATGTAATATTTAGTGTTGTACCACTTTATGTAATGTTTGGCGTTGTACTGCTGTATGTAATGTTTGGTGTTGTACGGCTTTATGAAATGTTTATTGTTGTACTGCTTTATGTAATGTTTATCATTATACTGCTTTGTGTAATGTTTGTTGTACTTTTTTATGTAATTTTTGGTGTTCTACTGCTTTATGTAATATTCATTGTTGTACTGCTTTATGTAATGTGTGGTGTTGTACTGCTTTATGTAATGTTTATTGTTGTACTGCTTTATGTAATGTTTATTGTTGTACAGCTTTATGTAATGTTTATTGTTGTACTGCTTTATGCAATGTTGGTATTGTACTGCTTTATGCAATGTTTATTGCTATACTGCTTTATGTAATGTTTGGTGTTGTATTGCTTAATGTAATGTTTTGTGTTGTACTGCTTTATGTAATGTTTGATGTTTTATTCCTTTATGTAATGTTTACTGTTGTATTGATTTATGTAATGTTTGGTGTTATATTGCTTTATGTAGTGTTTGGTGTTGTACTTCTTTTCCTGTTTAGATCATCTGTTTATCACAAACTTGTAAAAGTTTATATGGAAATAAAACATTGAATAAAATATTTTCTTTCCAATAAGTTTCTGTCTATGTGGTATGCACTGACGTTATCGTATGTATTTTCTGTGTAAAGCTTTAGGAGTTGAATGTGGGTTGTTCTTTACATGCATACCTGTCATGTTGAATGGAATGTTCTTGTACAGGTGTTTCTTTACGTATTCTTTGAAAGTTATGAACCTTGTCTAACGCCATTATTGATCATTATTAATACTATAAACTTTCATCAATATATATTATTAGTTGCGTAACGGTGCTTTCCCCCGACCATATATGGTAGTGTGTCAAATGACGTAGTTTTAATCCTGTCTTTATAGTTTGAAATCAAAATGTCAATTTGGGAAAGGTGAGGGGCGTTGGATTAGCAAATTCCGAACCGGATTACGGAGAATTTTAATTTTGACACTTCATTATACTGTATTTGTGAATGATATGAATCGACAGGGACGGTTTTTAGAAGATGTGATTCAGTTTGTGCATATTTTCTTTTCAGTATATACAACGTCTTGAATGAGAATCACTTATCCAAAACTGTTTACAAGTCTTGATGAAACAACGTGAAAAATACATATGAGTTTATACAAAAATGAAAACCCACTGGAATGTTGAGGTCACGTAATCCAATTACGCAAAAGCAACATGCCAAAACAAACCACAGTAACTACAACGAAGACTTCCGGATGAAACAGGGATTAACAGAATAACCCAATTGGGAGTAAATATCAAAATATATAGGATACAAACAGTATACCTAGAAATGATTTAAAACATCCCCACCGAAATCCAAAGTTACAAGTATTAACCTAGTAACAACCAACATTATGGAATGGCTTGAAAAATATTCACACTGTAGCACTATATAACATAATTAATCAGCTTAGTATGTTGTTTTACGTTGGAAATAACATAACCCAGTTGTCACAAATATCAACCGGAAGAGTTTACTTTCTTATCTAGTAAGATTAAGCAGTGTTGATCAACAATTCCACCAATATCAACAAAACAAATAAGCACTTCTCACCTTGTACCATTGAACATAAACAAAACTACGTTGTAATTCCGTACCAAGTCCTATATCAGCCCGGGGCATGATACAGAAAAGGCCAATTCATACATATTATCTATGCAAAAAAAAAAAAAACGCTTATCACTATAAAATGTGTGATAAAAGTAAATAATCTTTAGAGAATACCAAAGGGGCAATCACAAAATGGACAATCCAGAGAAACTGGCAATATAAGGGTACACAAGACACAAGACGAAGACAAAAAAACCAAAAAACACCTCGTAATACGTGTAGGACACCATCACACAAAAACAAACACAGATAACGTAAATAAGACATGAGCCCTTTTACAAACAACTGAACGTAAAGACGAATCGGACATCGTTTTTATGCGGAAATCGTAACGGACATCACAACACGGAAACCCAGAACGTAAAGATACATAATAGGACAACACAAAAAAAAATTAAAAGATTAACCACACGGACCCACAAAACAACTGGGGTGAACACAGGTGCTCGCGAAGGGTAAGCAGTTCCTGCTTTTTATAAGACACCCGATGTGCAAACTAACAGAGGAAATGCATAAAAAATCGTATAAAAGGGTGTGATTTATCTGTTGACCAACATATATCTCATATGTATAAATATATCATAATACTAGGGTTTATGTACACTACACTGTAAGTTTATGTAATAAATAATAATGAATAAAGACAACTATCTATCGATTTTGACTTTTGTAATTTGTCAATTTCCGGTGACGTAGCTACAAGGAATGCTGGTGGCATTGACACAAGCTAGTTACTGATTTATTTTACGATTTTGTGAGCATTTTACTTCTAAATTCAAAATGCCATCAAATTGTAAAATATCAGTAATTTGATTGCATCACCGTTTAGTTACCAATGTAGGGAAAACAACTGTAAACATGAAGGTTAGTGAATTTTGCTATTACAAGCATTTCCATTACGGACTTCCACTTCAAGGTTAAATTTTTCCTTCTAGAATCGAAATAATTCATGGAAGTCATAATTTGTATAACGTTTTAACATGGGTAACATTATTTTCTTTGCTTTCGCTCGGGATAACATATTTACGAAAATAATGTTACCCATGTTAAAACTGGATACAAACTATGGCTTCCATGAATTATTTCTTAATTCGTATGAATAAAGCAAACCTTCGTTTGAATAAAACAAACATCCGTCTGAATTAACAAACCATTACATTCCAAAATCTGAAACAAATTAAACATCTTTGGATTTACCAGGTTTTACCCCAAGCCTGACATTCAACACTTTACAGATATTTCGTGAAATGAATACTTTTGTCCAATTGTTAGACCAAATATATTTAAAGTAACAAACTATAACGACTTTCTTCTCCGTGTAACACATAGTAGTGTGGGAAGTTATTTGTACTCGAATAACAAACAGCTTGGGCATAATACCTCGATATATATTTCGTAATAACAAAAGACATCAAAACATCTAATAAATCCACATACAATGAATTTTAAAGAACAGTGTATATTTTATTGGGTAAAACACGGCAATATTTTCGGAGAAAGCACAAAAAGACTGGAGATGAAGCTGCAATTTGTTTTGAATTCTATGTACGAAAGACCTTACAATGAAATGAACAAATTCCCTACCTTCACACCCCTATTAATAATTTTGTTTATGTAATTTGTGATATCCAGGGGTTTTATTGTGAATAGCTACAAAATTTTAATAGAATGCAAAACTAAGAATACCACACTGTCGGAACAGTTCTAAAATACCACACTGTCGGAACAGTTCTAAAATACCACGCTGTCGGAAGTTCTAAAATACCACACTGTCGGAACAGTTCTAAAATACCACACTGTCGGAACAGTTCTAAAATACCACACTGTCGGAACAGTTCTAAAATACCACACTGTCGGAACAGTTCTAAAATACCACACTGTCGGAACAGTTCTAAAATACCACACTGTCGCAACAATTCCAAAATCTAATCCAGGCTTGGTACAGGCACATAATTGTTGTATCACCACCATCGACACAAAGCGAAAACAAAATATTAGATATTAATTGTTTGTCATTCAAGGGAGCAGTCTCTGTATACAACGTTAGGGAACTCATCAGCAATAGATCAGACATTGAGAGAAAGATTTTTAAAACTGTTAGAGAACGAATCGGAGGAAGATATNAGTTCTAAAATACCACACTGTCGGAAGAGTTCTAAAATACCACACTGTCGGAACAGTTCTAAAATACCACACTGTCGGAACAGTTCTAAAATACCACACTGTCGGAACAGTTCCATATCCAACAGCAAAAGCGATACCCTAACAAGCAACTACATGACCGTTCACTTTCCTGATTTAGATTGAGCAACCCTTTCTTTCTTATCTTTTGCTAGTGACTTGTCCCATTAATATATGTAATGTTTTCTGACAGCTATTCTGTATTTACATTGAATACTCATATGGTATTCTATTATTACATGCACTTTCCGAATAAAGGATTTTCACGCTTAAAAGTAAACTACGTTATCATATAAGAATATAAAAAGAAAACGGTGACGTCTGGATTCTGTCCTTCTTAATAAGTTCAAAATCTGCAATGTTTATTTTTCACACTGTAGAAATTCACATGTCAATTATAAGATTCCCTACTGTTATCATGAAAGAAAACCCTATCAATTAATCTGCATATTGTATTAGAGAAAAAAATGTGACACTGACTAAAATGTTTTAATATATTTATCATGATTTACTTCTATTGTTCAACCATTCATTCACACAAATAAATGTTAACTTTGTATCTCTATTACATATTTTTACTATCTTAATAAAGTAGGAAGTGTCACACCACGTTACCGTATATTACACTGAATCATCTCAAAATACTTTTCACAGACAATAACCTAACACTTTTTAATAGAAGTATGGATCTTCTATCTTGTGAAAAATTAGCTATATTTCACTTTTTGACATTTATATAGGCCAGAATACTTACGTAATAATAGGCATAAAATAATGAATAAAATCTAAAAATATGCATATTCTGTACTTAATCTGATATCATAATGAAAATACTTGTGTTGTCAGTTTTGTTAGTAAAAATTGACATCGTCTTATACTCTCTTTATTACGATGGTAATGTAGGGACCCTCGTGATCGTGATCATAAGTGAAGTTGGATTTACAACTGCCTATGCAATCAGTGCATATCACCACTAACGTTGTGACGTCCAAGCCCACTCAGGCGAGGTCTACTCGATACAACATTATGTCATAAAGTTTGTCAGTAACTTGTGACAGGTCTGTGGTTTTCTACAGGTACTCCGGTTTCCTCCACCAATAAAACTGACCACCACGGTATAGCTGATATATTGTTGAAAGTGTTAACCACCAAAGTTCTACCCCTAGCTAATGTAATGCTCATACATATCATTTGAGACATCAAACGCATCGCTTTTGTTAGAAAAAAAAATACATTTGTTTTTCTTTTACATTGGTTTAGAAGTTACAGAAATGTTCTTTGATAATTTGCTACTTCGCTTTAAATAGACCAGGTTACAGTGATAAAATCAAAAACAAAAGATACCACACTGTCACAACAGAAATCCAAGGCGAAAAATCGTACAAAGAGCCAAAATCGATACCTCTACCACACATATATACATGACAACTCATTTCTCTGGCTTGGTACAGACACTTCAATATAAAGTGGCGGGATTAAACTAGTTTTATGGCCTCATATTTTTGTTGTATTTACTTCCCATACAGTTCAGTAGAAATTCTAATAATTATTTTCTTTTTATTTGTTATTTCCGGTTTAATGACCTATTGTTTTTTTCAATGTTGTAAGCTGCTCTATGATGTTGATTACGTGATAGTTCTATGCTTATTTATTTATAATACTAATTACTCTACCTATGGCATTAACAGACAGAATCATTTGAAACATGTCAATAATATATACTCTCTTAATGATTAACATCTATGTGGTGGGTCCTCTTTAATGCTATTATTGAAGCCAGTAGACGTATGTACGCAATATCATTGTTACATGTTACACGCAAATTTCAGCACGGTTCATTGTCCACGGTACATTACAGAAGAGGGTCACTGAGGAGAAAATAAGAACACAAACACTGTAAATAACTGTACATTTCTATTGTAGAGCACACTAGAATGATAAGGAGTATACATTATTTACTCTTGTGGGAGAACAGAGATACCCTACTGTGGAATACAAGGAACACATACTGTCTAAATAAAACATGTACATAAAAGGATATCCCAATGTTTGGCCTCAAATCTAAGTGGTGTTATATTTTTTTTTCTAAATATTTAAAATATCTCACTTACCCATCATTTTGTCTGTATTCAGTATAAATACAAGAATTACATCTCATATAGCCGTGATTATTGTATCTTTACAATGTATGGTATAATTAATTTTGTGATTTCGTGATAGCTTAAGAACATAATGCTTAACCTTGTTGTAATAATTCATTTAGCTTTCTTTTATTTATACCAGTCATTGCGTGCTCCAAAACTTCACAATGCAAAATGCGTATTACATAAGAATTCATTTCAATTGCACTTTTTACACTTCACAAAATAAAATTAAATTCACATTGTAGCCATCAAAATTCCTCAGTAATGCATCAATGATTTTGTATCATCGCATGATGAACAACTGTAAACGAATGGTTCCCACTTCAAAATCCTGACTTGAAATATGTTAGTAATTAATTCTTTATTAGGATGTATGTTATACTGTGGAATTTGTCAAATATCTGTAATGTTAAAACTATTCATTACATATTTAACTTATTATGATAAAAGGGTGCAAATTTATTATTTGACTATTAAAAGAACTAATAAACAAATTTCCAAGCTAACGTAAATGTCATTTGGGGTTATAATAAACTATGTATTTGACTTGAAGATAAGAGTCGGTGTTCCTAAACTAGCATACCTGTTGAGGCTTTTGGTTTTATTACTCCCAAAACTTTAAATTATTTTGCTTTATAACTTGTCTATTTTGAGCGCGTACCTGGTACCTGGTACCTAGTAAAGGTTATTCCAGAAAATCGTCGTGCGCACTAACTTTGATATCTACCATTTTTAATACCATCAGTGAACATCAATGAATGGGAATTTATATTGATCTATATTGTCAGCTGTCAGTGGGAGTTTATATTGATCTATATTGTCAGCTGTCAGTGGGAGTTTATATTGATCTATATTGTCAGCTGTCAGTGGGAGTTTATATTGATCTATATTGTCAGCTGTCAGTGGGAGTTTATATTGATCTATATTGTCAGCTGTCAGTGGGAGTTGAAGACAGTGCAAGTAACATACACTGCCCTTGTTTTATTGTACGTAATAGTCACTCCTGTGTATCTTGTAGGTTACAGATACTTGTGTGTGTCATGATATGTAGTAGGTACTATCATATGCCTTGTAAGATAAAGGAACCTTCGTATGTCATTGTACATTGTAGTTACTTCCGTGTGTCATTGTGAGTAGTTGTCAGTTCTGATACATCAGTAGGTCTAATATTCGTGGATCAGCGTATTCTGTAGACACTTCCGTGTGTAGATACCTCCACAAGTCGTGCAAATAGTAGACTCTGTGATGTGTTGTTTAAGATTTGAACACTTTCATGTGTCATATGAGTAGCATAGCTTAGTGTGTCTATGGAAGTAGTGGACATTTGACCAGTCTATACACGTTGTATACTTAGTAGAATCGTTCATGTCTTGTGTCTAATTGTCATGTAAGTATCGGACACTTCCTTGTGTTGAGTAATATTAGACTCGTTCACGTGTTGTGTAAGACGTAGACACACCCTTGTGTTGTGTAATATTATACTCTCCCACGTGTTGTGTAAGAGGTAGACACTTCAATGTGTCGAGTAAGTAAATGTAGCAGAGTAGTACAAACTTTTATTTATGTCGGTGTAAGTTAAAGACACTATCGAGTTTCAAGTAATAATATATATATTTTTTGTATATAAGTCTAATTAGTAGACATTTATATTGTAATATACTTTTTTCTGAGTCAGTCAATGATGTAGATGCATTTTAGTGTGTCGATGTAGGTTATAGACATTTAGGTGTATTATAATATACTTTTTTCTGAGTCAGTCAATGATGTAGATGCATTTTAGTGTGTTGATGTAGGTTATAGACATTTATGTGTATTGTACGGTAATTTATTACATACTAAATTAAAAAAAGGCATTTTTGTATGACCAACATGACCGGAAGTAAACCGTCCATATTTTCACACCCCGGGAAAATAACCGGTTATTGGATTACTACAAGATCATTTCCATATCGGCCTGGGCCAATATGGGTGTCTCGGGATAATATGGGTGTCTCTTTTCTGGATGTCGAAAGTATGTAATAAATAGTTTAATACATGGGCATTTCCATATTGGCCTGGCGACCGTTTCACTAAAGGTCGTAAGTCGTAAACGTAGACGTAAGTGTATTCTTAAGAGTTACGACCGTTTCACTAATTGTTTGGATTTACGACTTACGACAAAAAATGATCGCAAAGTTAAGAGTGGTGGAAGGTACTCGTAAGTCGTAAATCGTAAGCCTAATTTTGAAGAGAAGAATTGCTATCTGTATTTTTGTAATATGAACATTAATCAAATGAAGCGAGCAATATACATATTAGATGCACGCAACATTTTTCATATTTCGAGAGTCATAAAAAATCATTAAAACAGCTACACATTATTATTTGTTTCAGTGTACTTTCTATCAGTTCTGCATTTACAATTTAATTTAAACAATATTTATTTAGAAAATAATCAGACAATACATCAAAACATAGTAATTACATATAGGATTCAGAAATAAGCAATTATGCTTTTATAAATCTGTCTCCATTTACAATTTATTCCATAAAATAATTTTTTTCTCAAATTTAGGTAAAATTTTACACTTAACAATTTTTTTTCTGATAGCTTTGGTTTAATCATTTAAAAAATCACTTTAGAGTTTTATAATTAGTTGAAATTAAAAATGTATTTGAACACATTTAAAATGTGATTATTAATGTAATCAGCTTCGGAGCTGTTGGGTTTATAAATAAAATATAGGGCCCGGGTAGCTCAATGAGTTAGGTAGTTGGATTATCTGACAATTCATACAAGCCTATCACCAATACGGCGTGAGTTCGCGCCCGGTTTTGTAAATTACAAAAAGGGTGCACTCGACTCGCAGTCGCAAATGATAAAGTTTACCAGTTACTTGCCCATGGTCGGTGGTTCTCTGCGGGTACATCGGCTTCTTCCACCACTATGATATAGTTGAAATACTGCTTAAAATGGCGTTAAAACACCAAAAGTCAATCATTATATATAAAATATATGATACAATGTATCTTTTTACCTCCATTATAGGAGATGTTACTTGTCGCAAGTCGTAAGGCGTAACTCTTACGATTAGGACTAGTTTAGTGAAACGCACGTATACGTGCACGTAAGGAAATCTTAAGAGTGATCTTAGACTTACGATTTACGATCACTTTAGTGAAACGGTCGCCTGGTTATCATCCATCGACCCATATTGGACCTCGACTTCGTCTCGGGCAAATATGGGTGTCTCGGGATGATAACCAGGCCAATATGGAAATGCCCATGTATTAATCTGTATATATTTTTTTCTGTGTCAGTCAATGATGTAGATGCATTTTAGTGTGTCGATGTAGGTTATAGACATTTAGGTGTATTATAATACACTTTTTTCTGAGTCAGTCAATGATGTAGATGCTTTTTAGTATGTCGATGTAGGTTATAGACATTTATGTGTATTATAATATACTTTTTTCTGAGTCAGTTAATGATGTAGATGCTTTTTAGTGTATCGATGTAGGCTATAGACATTTTCATATGTCGTGATATAACTTAATAGGTTTCAGTGTCATCCATGAGTCAATTACAATTGTCTATGGTCGTCTTAGATATGACCCCGTGTCACAACTACCAGCTTGCATGCGTCTGCACCTATTTATTGAAAAAAGAATGTACATTATGAAAAAGTTCAGGACCATCCTCTTTATGTACACGACGTGTTATAGATAAGTGAAGGTAAACATGTAAACAGTAGAATATAAGAGGCCGTCGTGGTCGTGATTGCATGGTAGTTGGATTTACAACTACCTTTGCAATCAGTGTCTATTACGACTAAAATTGTGAGTTCGAATCCCGTTCATTGCGAGGCGTACTCGATGCAACATTACGTGATAAAGTTTGTCAGTGACTTGCGACAGGCCGGTGGTTTTCTCCGGTTTCCTCCACCGATATAGCTGAAATATTGTTGAAAGTGGCATTAAACACCGTAAACCAAACCCAAGCCAAACAAAATCAGCAGAATATGTACATAAATATATAGTTGGGTATTGGTGGAATTGCATGAACCAGGTATTATTACTTCATTAGTCTGTTCAGACATACGGTATCATCCTTGTTTACTTGTCTTTGAAGATAACGTTCACGCCTCTAAGTGAATTAATGGGGCTAAATGTACAACGAAAATGGTCTTAAGGTGGTACCATACACTTCAGGTAAAATTTGATCTGCTCGTTTAATTTTCTTATTTTTTTTGGTAGTGTGTTTGAATATATCCACTAATAAACATCAAAATTTTAACAAATTCCAACCAACAGACTCAGAGCTATCAATTCACTAGCCACATAGCAGCTTTTCTCTCTGTGGTTTTGATCTTCGAGATGCTTGAAATCTTCATACAAACATCATATGATCAAAGCGTTCAACTGATTTTAAAGAGTTATCTCCCTGTAGTGTATGGTACCCCCTTAATTCAGTTTCTTGTAGCATTAATCAGGTGGGGTGTAAATAAACGTTCCAAAACAACGAAGGGGCAATCAATAATGGACAATCCAGTGACACAGGCAATGTTGGGCATATGAGACAGAATGAAAACAAACAAAGCAAGAAACACAACACAGACAACTAGAAAGGAGATCAACACGAACCCCACCAACAACCAGTGGCGAACCAAGGTGTTCGTTTATGTTAATCAGTTCCTATTTCTTATAAGACTGTGTTACTCATAGTCTGGTGTCTTGTCAGTGATAGAGGAAAGAAAGCAATCACGCAAAAAGGAAAAGATCCCTTGGCATTTGAGAAGTTAAATATGGCTTTCATTTGAGAAGTTAAATATGGCTTTCATTCAATCCATTCTCTATATTATAACAAACCCCTTTCTGTCTCATTTCCTTCGTATTCTTTTTAATTTAGTGAATTTCAGAAGCCGTTAGCACTAGATAAACGCAACATATCAATGAATTTACGATACATGTTGATAACATATCTTCTCCACAGTGCTTACTCTGTATGGTTAAAAAGCCAAAAGCGGCACAATATTTAAGACGACAAAGTCCACCACGATAAAAGTTACCATGTTTTTATACTATATCCATAAATACCGAGAATTTCTAATACATGTTTTACTGTGTTAAGTGTAATTGAGCATCAAATTTACATTTTTAAACTGATAGAACAGGTGGTTTTCATTTCATTACGCCTTTTCTACAGACGTAAGACACTGTGTCCTACATAACCTCCAAGTAACCACAAACATGAATGACATACATACAATTTGTACGAACGATATCAACATAGTAAGGGTTTGGATGCGAACCCCTGTCTTAGTATAAGACTAAAATAAATTTAAGGCAAGGTATAATAAAAACGTAGATATCTAATTTAGTGCGCACGGCGCGTTTCTGGAATAACCTTCATCATGTAAGCTCAAAATAGAAAGATTGGAAAGACAAACAATTTTAAAAGTTTTGGGAGCATGTAAGCACACCAGTAGAAGACGATAGCATACAAACCAGCCTGGTAAACTAGCTAACACTTGTGAAACACGAAACATTTAATGGAACAAAGGACAAAAATCGATCCGTACAAACGTCCACGTGAAAATAGCGAACAATACTTCTTTCTTCGAAATGGTTAGAATCTCACTAATAGGTCATGTTAGCTATTGCTATTCTTTGTGCCCGTCGTCAATCGTTAGCATTTCACATTCTGATCTCTTCTGAAACAACTATTTAGATTGTAGTCAAATTTTGTAGGAATCGTCCTCTGCAAAATACATTCTTTAATTGGATGAAAAACGTGGCTGCCATTGTTTCTGATTGCCCAAATGAAAAAAAAAATCTTTCCCTCAGAAACGATTTAGCTAATAAGGGCCAAACTTTGCAGACGCATGGATGATCCTCTACAAAATATCTAATTTCTTCCAATCAGTCAAACCACATTTGGCCACCAGAGTCAATTCACGTGTCTAATTTGTCAAATACAAAAAAAAAAGAAGAAAAACAAAAAAGAACCATCTCTGAAACCAATTGACCAATTAAAATCAAACTTTGCAGGAATATTGATTTGAACGTTCTTTTTTTAGAAATACTTTAGAAACTGGCCATAAACGCCAATTGTTGTTTCTAACTATAACTGTTAGTCGATATGAGTAAATACATTCCTTTTTATCACTTTGGGAAATAAGGGTAATAACAAAATTACCGAATACCTAGCAATCTTCCAAATGAAAAGGCAAAACTCATAAATCAACAAACAGACAAAATCAGTCAACAACCGGAAAACTGGGAAAACCGCGATGGCTCTGACTTGGTACAAGCATTTCCAAAAAAATGGTGGGTTGAATCAGATTTTACGGCGCCAAACCTCCCGCTTCCATTATGGTTAAAAGGTCACTATAACAGCATGTTTAACAATACTGGGACAAAATAGGTATACTACCCCGGTAGTAGTCAACGCAGACTTCTTTCAATGTGTTATAACTATTGGAAATCAGATTTAAGAAATATAGTTTGATTGGAATGGTAACAAAATAATTCAGAAATTATTTTCTATTTATAATTCTTGATAAAAAATGAAGATAAGGACATTGACCCCTTGGTTATGTAAAATAACATTTTTTTAAAATATTCATGATAAATACTAAACCTAAGATGACGACATTTGTTTTTTTGAAGAAAACATCAAATTAACTCAGATATGATATATGTTTCATAAAAATGTAATAATATATAACATACTTTTGTTGTTTGCATATATTGTGGTACGCAGTTATAACTCATATGTGTTTTTATTAAAATAAATTAAAAATGAAATTAAAAAAGAATAATGAATTTCAATAACCCAGTGGGACACTTGATGTATAGAAATATGTAGGGGTGACAAAAAGAGCATCCAATGTTCCCCGTGTTGACAGAATGCCACGTTCTTATGATGCTTAGAAAATCCAAATCAGTTATTAATTACCAACATGCTCTTTACGAGTGGTCATCGGTGGGATGTGTTACACTGATTTTTTTTCTCTCGTACAAGAATAAGGTGCAAATTATAGATTCGTGAATCAAAGTTCGCTCGACCTTGGGTTTTTATTCCATGACCTTGCTTAAACACCTCAACAGCAAAAATTCGTTCCCATAGAAAACTTTTTATAATTATAATCCAGAGTCTATAGATGTTAATCATTTTAGTGGATTTTGCTGTTAGTTCTGTCTACTTTCTCAAATATTTTTACAGTATTTTTAGGAGATGACTTGTTTGTCCAGACTGATTTTTGTCACCTCCAAAATGGCCCATAACAATAAAATGAAAATATAAAAGTGAAAGTTTACATCCTCTTAAGTGACTTGACTTGTGAAATTAATATCCTTGTGGCCTACATGACTGTAGTGAAGTGTGAACAGAGACAACGGCTTGACATATCAGTTTGTATCTAACAAATTTTGTCTGATCCCGTTTTATTGACCATGAACAACACATCATTACAAAACATTTGGCAGCCAACACTGACTGTGATTTATTATAGACCTGTAATAAAACAACGACCAACAAAAATGTTAAAGAAATTGTTCCTGTCAAAATGGCAATAAAAGGAAAAACGGAAAAATACCACACTGTCGGAACATTTCAAAAAGCCAATAGAAAAACAGAAAATACCATACTGTCGGAACATTTCAAAAAGCCAATAGAAAGACAGAAAATACCACACTGTCGGAACATTTCAAAAAGCCAGTAGAATAATACCATACCGTCGGAACATTTCCAACACCCAATAGAAAAGTCGTAGGAAGAGGCAAATTCAATACCCCGAATACACGTTCCTGTGTTGATACAGGCACTTAAAAGGTGGCAGGGTTAAGATAGTTATATGGGCCCATACTCTCCCATTTAGTGAAATGATGCAGTCATGCAATGAGAGTACATTTTATTCATTTTTCATTACCTTACGAAATTTCTAAAAAAAAAAAAAAAAAAAATCGTAGCTCTATTCTAAGTCCACCTTTACCTCTACCCCAAGGTCCCATTATTTCAATTTTGGTTATCAAAGATTACCAGAATTGTTTTATTGTTTTGTGTCCTAAGATATTGATCCCTGTCGGAGTCACTTCCGATATTTAGCGAGGTTGGTGTTACTCGACCTTTAGTTTTATGTGTATGTTTTGTAGATCGTTGTTTGTCCTTTTGTACTTTTTCTTTTGATCATTGTTTTGTTTGTTCTTCTTCGATATACGGATTCTGATTACCTCCCTTTGGTATCTGTTGACCATTGTTTTGTTTGTTCTTCTTCGATATACGGATTCTGATTACCTCCCTTTGGTATCTGTTGACCATTGTTTTGTTTGTTCTTCTTCGATATACGGATTCTGATTACCTCTTTGATGTCTTCAAACTCTTCTCATAAATACGCAAATTCAGATTCAACGTGGAACACGAATGAAATCACGCCATGTGAATTATAAGTCATGTGATTTCAATGTAGTAGACCGATTCACATTAAATTCATCGTGAGAGATTTTTCATCATACTGACAAAACATAAATAATAATTTGATGTCATATATAAAGTATTTATTATTATTATTATCATTATGGCATATACCAAATTCATTGTATTTTTAAGTCATTCAAAAATAAGGGAAATAAATAGCCAAACCATTCACACCCTGTCCTACGCCATTATGATATGCTGGGATCTTATTTATCATTGTTGTAAACAATACATTAACTCGTATCTTACAGATACATACAAACATATTTAAGATTATATCGTAATATATTTTGAATTATAATACTTTCACCACCAACAAAATAAAGGTGCGTTTTTTTGTTTTTTTTGTTTTTTTTTTACACTTTTAAAATATATAAAAGTACCGAAATCAATGGTCAATTCATTTTGGAATCTACGTTGGATTTCATTTATTATCAGAAAAAAAATCGCGTAAGCTACAATAAACAATCGAGGTATGCTGTTTACCAGAACAACTAACTAGAGGTTTAATTTCACTAAGCTAGAAATGAGGTTCATCACATTTATATTAATAAATTGATTGAGATACGTATCCAAATACCCAGTAATAAAACAAATTAAAGATACCAAATATGGTAATCAGATCATAAATCGAAGAAGGGGAGATAATACAAATGGCCAAAAAAAGACAAAAAGACAAAAAGCAATGGTCGACAAAACAAGTACAAAGAAAGAAGAAGACGAAGCTCACTGTGTGAAGTCAGGTGCTTCAGAAGTTCAACACGAAGCTCACTGTGTGAAGTCAGGTGCTTCAGAAGTTCAACACGAAGCTCACTGTGTGAAGTCAGGTGCTTCAGAAGTTCAACACGAAGCTCACTGTGTGAAGTCAGGTGCTTCAGAAGTTCAACACGAAGCTCACTGTGTGAAGTCAGGTGCTTCAGAAGTTCAACACGAAGCTCACTGTGTGAAGTCAGGTGCTTCAGAAGTTCAACACGAAGCTCACTGTGTGAAGTCAGGTGCTTCATAAGTTCAACACGAAGCTCACTGTGTGAAGTCAGGTGCTTCAGAAGTTCAACACGAATCTCACTGTGTGAAGTAAGGTGCTTCAGAAGTTCCTTCTCCACTAGTGACACATGTTACTTTTGTTTAAATTCCTGTGATAGGTCTTTCTGGGAAGATTTAGGATTTTTGGTATTTAACGCCACTTTCAGCAATATTTCAGCTATATCATGGCGACAAGTTTTAGTGGTGGAAAAAGCCGGAGTACCCGGAGAGAACCACCGACCATGGGCAAGCAACTGGTAAACTTGATCACTTGCGACTGTGAGTCGAGTGCACCTTTTTCGTAATTTACAAAGCCGAGCGCTGCTGGGAAGAAGGACTGGACTGCGATGACGACAAACGAATCATATTCCTGGTCATCTGTGGCACAAATATTCCAGAACCGATGTCGATTCTGAAAAAGAAGTCAAAGGGTATATAAGAATTTCTACATTAGAAGACGGATTCATTGTACATAAGTCAAAGGGTATATAAGTATTTCTACATTAGAAGACGGATTCATTGTACATAAGTCAAAGGGTATATAAGTATTTCTACATTAGAAGACGGGTTCATTGTACATAAGTCAAAGGGTATATAAGTATTTCTACATTAGAAGACGGATTCATTGTACATAACTCAAAGGGTATATAAGTATTTCTACATTAGAAGACGAATTCATTGTACATAAGTCAAAGGTTATATAAGTATTTCTACATTAGAAGACGGATTCATTGTACATAAGTCAAAGGGTATATAAGTATTTCTACATTAGAAGACGAATTCATTGTACATAAGTCAAAGGTTATATAAGTATTTCTACATTAGAAGACGAATTCATTGTACGTAAGTCAAAGGTTTATGGTTATTGCTGTTTAAGGCAATTTCTATGTTTTAACTATTAGTTTTATTGTTGGGGAGAACTAGAATACCTGGTGAAAACCACCAACCTCCCGAAAGTGTATCTAGTACATATTGCCACAGGCGGGAATCGAATTTAGGAGTGATAGGCAATTTATATATAGACAGATGTACATCAGATTATCATACGATCGCGACCAGGACGGCCGGTTTGCTATTGTCACATTAAGAATGATTTATATTGATTCATCTTCATCTATAAGCTGCACGGACTGTATATCTTCCCTTTTCTGTGGAGTGTATGTTTTGACAAGCTGTGGGTTATTCGGCTTACTAATCCTTTGATCTTAAGAGTACTTGTTGAAGGTTATTCCAGAAACGATTCGTGCGAACTAAATTAGATCTCTACCTTTTTATTTCGTCTATGTTCATTGACACGGTTAAATCGGTCAATGTCTGTCCTTTTGATGATCATGTATACGTTGGGTAATGAAAAGCTAGAATGTTGATGGACAGACTATATATGTTGGGTTTTTTGTACTTGTATGACCAAATAAGCTGCATAAACATACCTACATCTTGATTTAACTAATATATGTAATATATAATTATATCACTCCTTATCTATAAGTACCATTGTATTTACACATCTATTTGTCAATTAAGCAACCTACTGTATATATCTGTAACAAGCACCCTACTACCCCCAGAATAAACAATAATATATATATTACCACTGTAGTAATTATATGGTTTGAAGTTGGCGTTAAACTCCATTAACCTTGCCATTAGGGGGAATACACTAACATACCATTTTAAACCTTATTCATTTGCACCATTTAGTATATCCCGTACATTTTAAAATTAAATTTGATTTTTATTCTAAAACATTTTAATTAAATCACCAAAAATAAATTTTCCCGATGAAGCAATGACCAGATAATTTATGGGTATCCATAGTAAACATGGGTTTTTGAAAGAGAGACAGCTGAATGTTATCATGTCCACATAAAACTCTAATTGTGAATGTTGAACTCCATACAGCATTGTTCGTTTCTCATTTATAATACGCCCTCTAGAATATAACAATGTTCAGTCTGAATGAACCCTTTAAAAATACGGACGTTTATTCGACAGAAAATGATGTTACGGATAGCTAAACCAGATTTATTATACCAAATAATTGAACACGAAACAAAATAATTAAATGTTACTGCTTTTGTTACGCTTTGAACATTTATAGCTTCTAATTTAGTCTCCTCTCATTAATTCACAAGTCATCTGATGGTGCAACAGACATTTAAAGGACCTCTTATAATAATATGTGACCATTAAATGGCTGTCAAGTGAACGAACAAAGTTAAATCTACATATATTGGCACACATTTCTTATCTAGTTTTTGTTCTTTAAACCAAAGGAGTAAATCACAATAAAATGCAACCATAGAAGAGTTTAAACAATAGCTTATTGATGGTATTTGTTGTATTATTGGTCAGCAAGACTGTTTTAGTAATGGTTTTATAACGTACAGTAAAACTGTGAGAAAATATTCTTCAGGGGTTTACTCCTTTACATACTTCACGTTTTTACCCACATTGTTTTGTAAACTGAAAACGCGTCTTTAATTCTTTATTTGTTTTTTTCTGGTTGTATGCCAATTTTTATATTTTTAGCTAAACATATTGTCTTTACAAACGAGGTAGGACACACGATATACATTATGGGGCTGAATTTATAATAAACAGTTGCTTGGGTGGTCGGACGGTAAAAGGTCGTTAATGTTGACTTCTGACCACAGGACTAACACCACATACGAGAGTTCGCACCCCTAATGCCCACTTCAAGTGTTGAAGTTTCCAGACATACAAATGTATACTTTGTAGTTGAATAGTTCTATTGTCCAAACAACCAACTTATTTTTATTGTAATTGTAAGGTGTACTTTTAGAGTTGCCTCTGTGGGAACACCGGGTATAGACATATTACCTAGTTCTTCAACTGAATATAATAACCCTCTGAGGTGACAGCGATGGTACAGGAATAATAAAATCCATCATCATAGAACGAGTGAAAAACATGTTTTGTGGGAATGACACACGCATTGCAATATCAATCAATCATTATCTGACTGTAGTTGGGGACAATATTTGAGATGTAAAAATATTAAACCAAAAGACCTAAACAGGATAGCTAAATTCCTGTCACACATTTAAGCAGTTTTAGACATGTCACCAGCATAGTTCTAGAATTAGGGTTGAGAAATAGGACGTCAAAGTCCGGATCTGTATTTTTAAGGTCACTTGCACTGGTATTTTTATATTAAGTGATTTTTGTTGGGAGATGATTGTACGCTTTGTATGATATTGGTATTATTGTTGACCATCACAGCTTAAATTTCCTTTTCCCAATTCTCATAGTTTATGTAAATCGTTCCTTGTGCAATTTTAAAACACGACGGACACCACTATTGGAGCAAAAACTGCTTACCTTTCTGGAGGTTTTTAGTGGGGTTCATGTTACTCAATATTTAGCTTTAATTGTATGTTTTGTAGATCGATGTTTGTCCTTTTTCTTTTGACTTCTCCAATTTACGGATTTTGATTACCCCTTCAAACTCTTCTTATATCTGTGTCATTGTCTATCTTGACTGTGGTTCAGTGCTCTTACCCTAATTGCGCATTTTTGCATTATTATTGAAAAATTCACTTTGAATTTATAATATTCCAACAAACAATTGACATCCAAAGGGATACAAATTGTGCTCCAGTCACCGTAGATTGTTCTTATGCATTCATAGCTTTGGAGATTGATAAATAGCTTTATGGGCAAGATAATTGTATGTAATTCATTTGTAGTCGAAGTCCAGTATCTCTAACTTGAACAAGTTGCTGTTAACTCAAAGTTAGAATATTGTCCGTTCTTGCGTATAATTGCTATCTAGAATTTCAATAGCAGGTCACTTCTACATCCTATGTCGCTGCCATATTTGTTGTTGAGAATTCAACACAATATTATAAATAGAAGTTTTAATTTAATTAGTATTTATTTAGGATATTAGTCAATTAAAATCATTTTCGTTGATAATGGAACTATCTCTTCATTTCTTAATGAAAAGATCAAGGGCGTTTTGACCATCATAGTGGTTGAAGGTACATATACCTTTGTAATCGATGTTTATCACTACTAAATTTTGAGCTACCCGCCCTTACATATGTAACACGGCACACTCGATACAACCTTACATCAACAAGTTTGACAGTGACTTGCAGTAGTTCGGTTCTTTCTCTCTGTACTCTACTTTCGTTCACAGATGAAAATGACTGCCACGATACAACTCCAATAAAGTTTAAATGAGCATTTAACGTCCACAACCCAATCGAATCCCTATCTTTTCTTTACCCTTGGTTGACTTGATATTCCTTGTTTCGGTGGAGTTCGTGTTGCTTGATCTTTAGTTTTCTGCGTAATGTGTTGTCGACCATTGCTTGTCGTTTTTCTTTTGGCCATAGTATTGTCTGCCCTACTTCTATTTACGTCATCTAATTACCCCTTTGGTATCTTCAAACTTTTCTTAAACTAGTGTAAGCGTAAGTTGTCAGACTGGGTTAGTACAATCCGGTCTCTAGTACAAGGTCGGATTCGCAAACTCAAAAATTGTGTTAATAGTCGACCTAAGTCTGCATTTAAAGACCAAGAAGCTCTTAAGTGTCTTTCCTCTCTTCATGACAAATATGTTATCGTTCCTGTGGACAAGGCTTCCAACAATATCGTGTTTGTATGTAAATCATATTACTACGAATGCCTAATCAAGGAATTAGGCATAAATAACAACACCTCTGGTAATACCACATACAAACCAACTTCGTTCCTCGACAAAGATGACATCCTAACTAACCACAGATCCTTCATGACCTCTAGTAACGAGTCTGAGGATTTACCCTATTTGCATTGGATGCCTCAACTCCATAAGACACCATACAAAGAAAGGTACATAGCGGGATCATCAACTTGTTCGATGAAAGAGTTGTATATTCACCTGACAAAGATTTTGTCTGCAGTAAAAGAGGGACAACAGAAATATTGTGAAACTGTTTACTCGCGTAGTGGCATAAATCACATGTGGATTTTGAAAAACTCTAAAGATCTTTTGGATAACCTTAAATCAAGATATTTCTCTCAGGTATCCTCCATCACAGCTTTTGATTTTTAAACTCTATATACCACCATACCGCATGACAAATTAAAAACCCGCTTAAAAGAAACAATTCACAAAGCTTTCAGTCATAGAAACGATGGCTCAAAATTTGGTGTGTTAGGCTACAATTCCACATATTTTTCAAACAAAATTCAAAAAGGGAAAACATGCTACTCCGAGGAACAAGTGATCAGTATGCTGGAGTTCTTCATCGATAACACATTTGTCTCCTTTGGAGGGACACTGTTACAGCAGGTCGTCGGCATACCAATGGATACAAATTGTGCCCCTCTTCTAGCCGATTTATTTTTATACTCCTATGAGTCGGAGTTTCTTCAAAAGCTTGTAAAAGATAAGAGGATTCATGAAGCTAGAGCCTTTAATTTCACATATAGGTATATTGATGACGTTTTATCTATCAATAATTTTAGATTTGCAGAATTTCTTCCATTGATATACCCCCCCCCCCAGAGCTGGAAATTAAAGAGACCACAGATACAATTTCGTCTGCATCATTTTTGGACTTATACCTCAAATTTGACGACAGTGGTCAACTCTGTACTAAAATGTATGATAAACGGGACGACTTCAATTTTAAAATCATAAATTTTCCTAATATGTGCAGCAATATACCAGCTTCTCCTGCATATGGTGTTTACATCTCGCAATTGATTCGCTATGCAAGGGCCAGTAGCAATTATTCTGATTTCTTGAAACACCATCTTTATCTGAGAAACAGGCTACTGGACCAGGGCTATAAAAAGATTCGCCTTATTCGATCTCTTAAAAAGTATATATTCCGATACCAAGATCTTGTTGAAATATATTCTGTCTCTGCAGAGACAATGATGAACGATGGATTTTCATAAAGTGAAAATGTATAAAGATAAGGAAGTCAACAACAATATCAAAATATTTTTGTCAATGTGTGACGTAAGAGTGTTTTTGACATTTACTTTCGTAGTTGAAATACTTCAGGGGACTCGTGGTTGTTGATGGAGATGGTTCACGATAGATGTTCCACCCTCCTCACTGAATTTAGTACTGCGTTGACTACTATTTTACCTATTTTGTTTCAGTATTGTTATAAATGCTGTTATAGTGACAGCCGGAATCTTTGACCCGTAATGAAAGCGGGAGGTTTGGCACCGTAAAATCTGATTCAACCCACCATTTCTTTGGAAATGTCTGTACCAAGTCAAGGTCATTACGGTGTTCCCAGTTTTCCGGTTGTTGACTGATTTTGTCTGTTTATATACTTATGAGTTTTGACTTTACCTTTGGAAGATTGTTTGGAGTTCGGTAATTTTGTTATAACCCTTATTTTCAATCTTATAATTACAATATTTTAACAATATTAAACTGTTAAAAAAGACTTTGGGGCAAGAATGTAATCGACTGCGTGTGCAAAACTGTGTGGAACGAACCACGTGGACCAACGCCCTACTTCGTTTAATCAGGTATGAAAGAGAAAAATAATATCACATAATGTTATCACGTTGTCATTAATAGAATTATTTTTTTCCTATTTACAATTTTTCAATTATGTATAAAAACACTTGTTAGTCCCTTGGTAATTGTAATAAAAACACCGTTGGTATATAGAATTCTTGAGTTATCTGTAACCCATCGTGTGTAGGCTGAATATTTCAGTTATCAGTAAGTGTTACATTTACTGATATTATTGTAGTTATATTGATATACTGCTATTCACCACGTCAATTGATGACTTTTTATCATGTTAAGATTACCATTATAGTGATCATTCATTCTAAATTTTGAAAGTGGCACCCCAAAATATATTTTACCCATGAAAAATAAATAGTTCTTTTATATAATAAATTAGATAATTTTTATACCCTTTTAAAGATTATGGGTGGAACACATAATATAAGCTACTATTGCATTCGCTGAATACCTATTTCAGATAACAGTATGGCAATGTTTTTTACCCATGAAAAAGAATTCATTTCTCTATATAATAAATTAGATCATTTTTATACCCTTTAAAAGTTTTGGATAGAACGCATATTTAAGCTTCTATTGCAATCGCTGAATACCTATTTCAGGTAACAGTAAGTCGATGTTTTGTCGGTGACTATATATATTTGATGCTTTACTGTCGTTGTGCAAAGATTTTGTTTTGCTCCATATATTTTCCACGGTGTATCAATGATGACTTGTTATATATACTTAGCTGACAATCCTAACCCATGTTCTAGTTAGTGTGATATCTTTGAGTGCTAGTTTTTCGTTTTTCTCACTAATAATTCTTTATGTTCTTAATTATAGCATATATATCTCAACATGTATATTTCACTGTTAATAAAAAGAGCATGTAAACTTACATTTCCGAGTAAAAACCATTTTCGGTTCGTCTCGACTCCCACTTGTTTTGTAGGGAGTTGACGTTTTATTTATGTTATTTGTGTTTACTTACGTATACTGCAGTCCAAAGAGATTTCACTCTGAGATGATGTTTGTGTATCATGACGGATGACACTTCGTGGAACAGTAGCTGGTTATACTTCCTGAGCACCTGGTCATTTTCCTTTTGGCTATGGGATCATATTTCCTTTGACATAAGGCTGCTGGTTTCCCCTTTAGAGTCTGCAAACTTAATTAAATCTAATAATTAGCGCCCTTATTTATAATGTCTTAGGGAATTTGGAGTCGTGCCATTAGGTCAAAATGAGCATATTTAATGGACTTCATTATATTTTACAATATGTTCTTGCTGTTAGAAAACAAAAAATGTCATTCCTTCTATTTTAATGGATAAAATGGATTTTTTCAATTGTACCGTTGTTTGACCGATAATGTAAGGTCAATGATTGAGATAACCCGGGACTTAATAGCCACTCAGCATGCATATTGTACAAGAAAATGAAGGCAATTATACCCTCGATCACCTCCAGACTCTTTTGTTCAAGAAGAAAATGTACTCTGAGTAGCACCTTTTAAATACCACAGAATATTTAGCCGCTGAAATCACGCGAACAAAAAGCGACTAACATTTTAAATATTAATAATGAAACTAAGCGATCGCAAATACTGATAATTTGTATTTAGATGTAAATATATAGAAGTGTATGCATATATATCGTTTAATAACATGAGATTTATAGATAGATATTAATGGACGACATTGAAATCCAATGCTGAGATCATTCTTCAAACAGATAAACTATTCTTTGATTTTGACCTGAAGTAAACATTTATAGGAAAATAGATAGTAAATTAATGCATCTTGAAGACTGATTCATTTTAGTAAACCCATTCACATCTTGAAGACTGATTCATTTTAGTAAACCCATTCACATTTGTCTGTTGTATTATTATTGCTATGTAGAGCATGGTATTCCTTCCCTCTTTTACATTCTCACGTGTGTTGTGTAAGTATAGTGCATACGTGTAACCCTTAACAAATGATATTACAAATGAACTAATGATAGCGGAAAGGAACTAAATACACATCTGTAATAAGTAAATAGTATCACTTGTCAAGATTCTCTCGTATGTTTGACACTAGTTAGGGTCAAATAAACCGGTTTAGACCCGTGACATGTATGTGCTTGTACTACGTGTAATATACATGTCCACTAACTTATGTCTCTGTCCCCTTTTTGTATTAAGAGTTTGTGATGTTTTAATCAATATTTAACCCAGTATTGTAAGTCTACATGCTTTCTGAACAGCCTTTTATCACTCTATGTGTATGGTGCTGAACCTTCCATGTCACATTTTCTTCCTGTCTGCTTTTGGAGTGATGATGTTGTCAATGTCCAAATGCAGCGACGGTCGAGCTTTTCTCAGACATGTGTTTCCTTGGCTGATCATTTGGCTCTCCTGTTTAGAAATGTTTCCTTGGCTGATCATTTGGCTCTCCTGTTTAGAACTGTTTCCATGGCTGATCATTTGGCTCTCCTGTTTAGAACTGTTTCCTTGGCTGATCATTTGGCTCTCCTGTTTAGAACTGTTTCCATGGCTGATCATTTGGCTCTCCTGTTTAGAACTGTTTCCATGGCTGATCATTTGGCTCTCCTGTTTAGAACCTTTAGTTTGTCTTTCCAATCTTTTGACTTTGTGCGTACCCGATGAAGGTTATTCCTGAAACGTACCCGATGAAGGTTATTCCTGAAACGTACCCGATGAAGGTTATTCCTGAAACATACCCGATGAAGGTTATTCCTGAAACGTACCCGATGAAGGTTATTCCTGAAACGTACCCGATGAAGGTTATTCCTGAAACGCAAAATGGTGTCCACTAAAGTAGATATCTACGTGCTTCTTACCTCTGCCTAAAAAAGATTGACTTTAGTGTTAACGAATTATATTAATCAGGAAATGTCAATTGTAAAGATAGATATATCTAATAAAACATGCCAGTGCCGACACAGTGACTACTGGAAAGATGATAGGAGCACCATAGAAATCCAGCTTGCAATGTTGGTCTAGTACAAAACATCAACATTTCATCAAAATGTAACATGTTCTGACTACGAGCAAAAAAGAAAACCAAGCATAAAAAGTGGAAAATGTGTTTTAATTATTGAAATAATAAATTTTGCTCCTATATGATTTAAAGATGTATTTTCAATATATCTACACGTTTTTGATTTAAATAACTTAGGAAGGCATTGGGTACATTCATTCCTCTAACACATGATGATTAATGACAAGAGATTTACTGAAAGGGAGAGTATTACATTTCTACAAGGATTGTAATGTTTACAACAGGAAAAAAAAACTAAATAAAATTAAGTATGTATATATATGTGTAGTATACGGTTTCATTTGTTAATATTGGATGGATTTAAAAATCATTTACTGTGAAGATTTCTCGATATGAAAACATCTCCAAATGTTTTAGGATTAAATAATTAAGAATGAAGACTACATACAGATAAGGAACAATACATGTATTTAATGAGTTATTATGGTTGTTCTTTGCAATTGGCCATTATCATGTTTGTTGATCATCCATTTACTGCTTCTAATATTCGTAGGTATCTTCAATCTTCACCTGCTCTTATCTTCATTCTAATGGGTACTAAATCCGTCCACTTCTACCCTCGATTTGAAATTATGTCTTCCGAAAGACTAGGCATACATAAGAACACTCCTTTATATTTACCGTTGGATATAAAGATAATGTAGATATGCTCAAGAACCGTTTAAGTGACAATATGCACTTCATACTAATATATAACACAAGTGAAAATGATAATATGAATATTACTGACATAAATCTATAGTGTTTAATTGCTTGGCCAGTTCTTGAGTTCTTGAAATGACGATAGAGTGGACAAACGCGTTCTAGAATCTATAACAGATGTGGTGATTGTTATTATTTCCTCCATTGTATTAAAGTTTTCATGACCTGAAATACAAATCTGATCAGCAATGGTTAACAGGAATATAAAATAAGAGCATCACCATTTCGAAGTATCAATGTTATGTTCTGGTACGCGTATTGCCTGTGTAATAAATATATATATTGGAACATTGAACTGCGCTTCAAAGATTGGATCTGAAGGCGGTTTTCGTGCTGGACAATATTACAATTTCGGACTCTTAATCCCAAGCCGTTTTTTATGTGTATTTTTAACTTTATTTGTTTCATTGGTTCCCCTGGGTCTGTCTTAGTCATCTCCATCGTGATTCATACCGTCTTTATGATTGATTTTGACATTTTACACCATACTGCTAAAAAATGTTTCAATTGGATTTTATAATGCTTGGTCATTTTAATTAGCTGGTATACATACTCAATCGCTCCTTAAAAGTGTTTTTGTTATGAGCAAACATTACAAAATTTTATTTTTTGTAAACGTTGATACAACATACTTTTAAAGTTGTGTCATGTTTATTAGTTCAATTAGATATATCAACATCAAGTTCACAAATAGGTTGTGCTTTTATTGTGTTGTTTGAATTCAGTGGATAGCTCAAATTCACTATAGCAAACAAATTCCTATAGAAAAAGGCGAACAAAATGTGCATTGTATCTGAGCAATTGATTTGATTTGAAATTAAGAGTTCAATATTTCCTAAATGTACCTGAAAACAACAACTATAACATTTTACAAAAATCTATATTTAGACTCTCTACATAACCACAACATCCTAATATGGCATGTATGCATTCACCCATGCAAATATAGACAAGCTGGTCATCGGGAAAGTAGGGCGATTTCAAGTGGATATCTACCGTTTAGTAGGTGTTGGTCGGTTATGTCATTTTGTAGCCATGGTATGTTCAAGGAAAGTTACTCTGTGATAATTTGTCGTTCAAATGGGACTCTTGTTTTAATATAGTTCCACCTCAACTCGTGTACACTGTTTCCGTCCGTTCTAGATATGTTGATAAATTATGTTTTCTAGTGGAGTGGTCGTCATGGCCACGGATGGATGGTAGTTAAACATACATCTAAATCGTGCTATAAAGGAAGAACATACCAAAATATCAAATCAATACTGAAAGCCAAAAAACGTGGCTAATTAAATAAACAAAGAGACAACCACTAACAATAATTGATATGAAGAAATACAAAAAACTAAAATATGAACAACATATTCTCCATAATAAAAGGTGCTAATCCTAGGTGTTCCGGTGTCGTATAGTAAACCTTCCGCATAGCAAACCTTCCCCCGGAATGTTTACTATATAGTAAACATTCCTCCTCGGAATATTTGCTATATAGTAAACCTTCCCCCCCTCGGATACTTTACTATATAGTAAATATTCCCCGGGGGAAAATTACTATATAGCAAACATTCCCCCATCCATAGCCGATCATCCCCCCCGGATATTTTGTTATATAGTAAATGTTCCCCTTTAATCCGGATAATTACTATTGATTCGGAATTTAGCACCTTAATCGTGTTAATTTTAATTGTTATATACCATTAATTCTATCTGGTTATTAAGTACATGCTTTGCATTAAAAAACATATACGGAGCCATTTTACAGTATTTGAAAAACTTGACAATAGGTAGGAAGATTTACTATGCGGAATAAATACTATATAGTAAACGTTTCCCCATGGGGGAAGGTTTACTATATAGTAAATCTTCCGGGGGTTAATCTACTATGGGGGAAGGTTTACTCTATGACACCGGAACGGTAAACAGTTCCTGCTCCGTATGTGCCACCTACAGTGTTTCTCATGATAAAAGACCGGTTTCACACAAGGACTTATTTTAATGTTACAATAGGTTCTGATATAATATTTTTACTGTACGTTAATACCTTAAATCTATCTCATACATTAAAGTGCTGGGAGAAATACGAGGTAAATATGAACCTAACCCGAGGAGAACATACAGTTTTAATAAACGTCACATACGAACAATAGAAATCTTATTTAAAGACAATCCTTTGACAGGAAATTTGGATTAGATTAAAAGTCAACACCGACGCGTGTCAATTAGCGGGATTAAGGTGAACGTATAACAATTATAAAATGGTTGGATAGAAATAATCTTTTATTTCTTGTCTTCAGTGCAATCTATATGCATTGTATGAATGTCTTATCTTTAATTGAAAACCCGGTAAATTGATGTATCGTTGATAAGGCGGATATATAAACCCTTTCCGATGGTCTAAGATATCAAAGGGCAATATGTCCTGTGCATTTGCATTCTGCAATTTGGTATTTTATATCTGACATTAATTTGATAAGTACATCAAGAAAATTGCTGTATTCATATTACGTTAGAAAAACATAATTTCAACATGTCATTCAATGTATTTCTATGTATGATGCAAAATAAAATTATTTCTCATATTTCTTGACATTTTTCAATGCATTTTACTTACTGGTATGTTTATCTAACTAAAAATAAAAACATTTAAGATTTTTTTTTTTGCATAATTGTTCCAATTCTAGAGTGTCAAAATTACAACAAGCGAACATTAAGACACAGATACATAACTTATGTTAGGCTAAATGTGGATCAAGGTTGTCACTTGTCATTCTATGATATTACTAATTCAATTAAATGTACTAATAAAGGAAGCACATGTTAAAAGTACATGATCTAGACCCATGTCGCGCTACATCCACTTAAAAATGATAAAAAGGAAAAAAAAGGCTCACCATGTTGTGTTAATAACAGCAGAGCCTGATGAAAGACATAATAAATGACCTGACATGACCTATAAATCTATGAATTGTGTACGTTTTAGGTATGAGTAGATGATTACCATCCCATAGACTATACGTTCTGGACGTCTTAGATAGGAGTAACTATGATTACCATCCCATAAACTATACGTTCTGAACGTCTTAGATAGGAGTAACTAGATGATTACCATCCCATAGACTATACGTTCTGAACGTCTTAGATAGGAGTA
>MJUT01064133.1:76876-94926 GCA_002080005.1 Gigantidas platifrons
AGTAATATATACCTCGTGTATCTTTCACAAAGAAATACCAAGCTAACAAAATTATATGCTAGGACTAATTATGATAGAAATTTAGTGACCAAGCATAATTTAAAATGTTAATGACATTGCCGAAATATCGTTCAATTTTGTTGTCTAGAAATCTTTTCATATAGTACGTACCTTAGATACCCTATAATTTTACTATTTAACTGTAACGTAAAGGCATTAATTAAAACATTCTGTAGACAGCTAGGTAATATATAGTCACAACCTTATTGGTGCACATATATCCATTCATGCTATTTACATAATGCATTCTACTTTAGCAAATACTATCCCTTCGGAATTTTATGGTTTCTATCGGACGAATTGTTCAGTTTACCAAGAAAAGTTTGAGGAAACCGAAGGTACATTCAGAAGCCGCAAAGCAAAGGACAGACAATACAATGGTCAAAAAGGAAAAAGGTAAAAGAAAAAACAATGATCATTAAAATATTACATTTAAAACAAAATATCGAGTAACGCGAACCCCACTAAAACCTGGATGTGAACTCAGGTCCTCCGGGAGGGTTGACAGTTCCTGCTCCACTAGTGACACTCGTCGTGTGACTGTTAAACGACATGAACATCGTCTTATATGGAAATCGTGTTGGACGCCATGCAGTATACGTAACTATAATACCGAATAACATTATTAAAGCATGAACTGACAAAACAATGGGAGTCAAAAAGAATAGTACATCGTTTTTTTGCGGAAATAGTCGCTTACATCACAACACGGAACTGAAAACATGTCATTTGACAAAATAAACAATACGAACCCCACTGATACATGTAAAATAACAGGACTAACTCATGTTTTCCGGAAGGATCAGCGGTTTTGGCTTCTCTAGTGGTACCCGTCGTGTTACTCTTGTTACAAACCCGGTGAAAAGCCTTGACGGTTTGTCATTACCGACATTTTCAAAGACTGAAGAATTATAGATAATTACAGTGATTTTGCTGGCGTCTGTTTTATGTCTAAAACTGAATATGTTCACAGTAATACTGAATCATGGGAAGTCTAATAGCTACCCACACTAGATCATGCAAATGGAATAATGTATCCTTCTGGATTTAGAAAATAATAAAAATAAAAATATGATTTCACAGAATTGTGTATTGTCAATCCGAATATGTGATCAAGTTTGCCAGTGACTTGTGGCATGTCGGTGGTTTTCTCCGGGAACTCCGGTTTCCTCCACCTAGAAAACTGACCGCGACGATATAGATGAAATATTGTTGAAAGTGGCGTTAAGCACCATAACCCTACCTCCTTTCTAATCATATTCCTGTATAGGTTTATATACAAATCCAATGAAACATTAACACTTTGTATTTTAACATTCTGTGCTCTTAAGATGTAGTAAATCAACATTGAACGTTTTGTTCATTTTTGTACGTGTCTGTCCTATTATGGTGTATTTTACTACATATGTTAAATCCACATCTATCTTCATAATTGACGTCTGTCCCGTAACAAAATGGTTAATTATAGTTTTGTACTGACAATATCTTCATATTTCATCTATACCCTCCCGAACCGTATTATTACGAGCAAATCAACTCATTATATCGTTTACTAGAGGTTCCTTTGATGTATAAATGTGCTAAATTTAAGCTATTTAAATCAGACATTGAATACTTATTTTTGTGAAATACAGCTGAAAATACTTATCTCCGATTTAAAAGATATCACATTAATTAAAACAAATATTTATTGCTAAAAGGAGTGATTAATATGAATTGTTGAACTGACAAAAAATGGTCCATTGCATATATTCACCCTTTATACTGTAACTGAAGCTACATGCTTTTTTGAAATTCCATAGATTTTATAGCCAGTTAAGTGAGTACGTAATGTTATATTAACTTTAATATATGTAGGCGTGGAATGAAGAAGAATAGGTAGACTTACATTTTATGCTTTATAATGCATGTTAACAATATATTACAATTCAAATCGAAATATTTAAAGTTTATTTTTGAAATAAAATTAAAAAAAATATTTAAACATGGAAATCTTGGGAAGAATGTGTGCTGAATGTATCCTATTGTCATGTGGAATGATTCAAGTTGAAAGGAGACCTTTATTCAAATGAGCATGTAAAAACTAGCAACCAATATCAATTACAATGAATGTGGTAACGTTCAATGGTAATAAGAGAAGTTTAGGGTTATCAATATGTGTGAAGATGACACAAGATACTTATCATTATATAGTTTACTCTGTATGTAATGGAAAATGATACACTCTCGTCAAAAGTGTTATTCTTAGCGTCATATATGAAGAACGGGAAAATGATATATGCATGCACCTGTTTAAAAACAGGTATATGGATTAAATCTCAACATCTCTTGGATCCATTTAATCTGAGAAACATAATTCTTCTTTTTCTTATGTTATAAAGGTATAGTAAATAATAGGGGGCTGGAAATATCTGTCAGTATATAACAAGACTGCCGTTATTATGACACTGTACTAGTTAACCCTGACTTAACGCACACTTCTACATATCAAATGGCTGTCTATAAAGGGCAGTCTCATTTTCCCCATTTATGATTAGTGCATACATGTATTATTTTAACCTGTATATAAAGGATAACTGCTCAAAAGGGACACATTTTCAGGTTCCCTTGAGTGTCCCCTATATACAGATTTGACTGTATATCATAATGGTAAATACCAACGCAATGTTTCCAAGTTCATTCAAGGATAGGTTTAATCCTCATAGTAATGTATATCAGCAATGGCAATGAACGTGATGGCATATGTCGTTACAGTAAGACAATGTATATGTACTTTAAACAACCCACACACACGTACATGCCAATCTATAAAAAAACAAACCACGACCAAGATGGTACAGATTTTCTCCACAATCCCACCCCACCACCCCAAAATAGTCATATTTGACAGAACGGACGTTCTTCCTCGAAGCCATCAAAGCAGATATAAAGCAATCGCATTTAATAGGTCACTAGTTAGTTTAACAAAAACGTCGTCACGTTTGGTAAATATCTTGTCGTCTGCCATAATTGAGGCTATGAAGAGGGTATATTTCACTTCCTTGATATACGGAGAGACATTTTGTAATGTTTTTCTCCTTCTTATCATCATATTTATATATATGTTGTTTTGTTTGGTTTTAATTTATTTTTGTCAATTGTTAATTTTATCTAGTTGTTCGTTTTTGTTCTGTATACGGTTAAAATGTTTTGTAGTTTTCAGCTATTTCATCTTTCATTAATGACATTCACAAATATACCCCCTTTAAATACCCTAAATGTGACTCTCTTTTCATAGGTATAATTAGCAAAGATAATTTACTTCTGAGTTCTTCATAAATCACGCAACAAGATACAAAATTACAAAATACGAAAAAACAAAATTGATAGTATACATGAATAGTAAGACGGGATTTGAGACTGCAGATATACATTTTGTTATGTTATGAAAGAAAACTCCCCTTAAGAGAGCGCTTATGCCGTTACAGTCACGGTTTCTTCAAGTTTCGCCATATTATCAGTCCCTATATATAGTTGGCTAACTGGGGGGCAATTTTATCTGAAATATAAAAATAACTCTACAGTTAACTATGGCGTGTCAAACGTTGTAATATTTATAAAATGTTAATATTTGTTTACAAAAGTAAATATATACGATTAAAAACTAAATATGTGTAATTAAAACAAATATATCTTCACAAGCACTAAATATATGTTTATTCAAACAAAATATGTGTATGCAAAAAAATAATAATAAAACGTTACCCCAAATAATAATCTCTTTGTACGATCTTTGGACAAATGGAACAAATCGCACCAAAAAAGTGCAATCTTTAAGACGGAAAATAAAATCGGACATTAAAATTGTGCAGGAAACTTTGCAGAATACTTTAACCATCAGAAGAAAAAAAAACTATGACATTTTGACTGATATCGTCTGCTCATAATTACCTTCGTTTTTGAAAATACAATTATTATTTTTTCAATGTAACGGGTGTTCATTGAATTGGTCAAATTATCCTAATAATGTCATACAGACAAGTTTGGTAAGTATTTTATATTTCACATATGTTTTATTGTCTGTTTCTGTTGTCACCCTTTAATCGTTCATTAGTTGTCTGGTGCTGTGAATCGGGTATAAAAACTGGTTGGTCGACGCAGTCGGAACCTTCGTTTCATGGGCAAGAACAGGTGTGTAAATCGTCTCAACTTTTCTTCATTTTGTAGTGTTTTGACGTGATAGTTTTTATAAAAGTTTTTATTTGCCAAGATTGCAATTGAAAATGGTGTATTTGCCTATACAATAGTGTTATATTTTTCATTTTGCAAATTAAAAATTTCAAACTGAATCTATAATATCTTTAACGCCACTTTCAACAATATTTCTTGTTATATCGTGGCGATCAGAGTACCCGAAGAAAACCACCGACCTGTCCCAAGTCACTGACAAACTTTATCACATAATGTTGCATCGAGTACGTGAAACGTGTTAACCCACAGGAGAAGTGGGTTCGAATTAGACATCTAAAGAAAATAACCTTATAAACATTAAACAATAATTACAATCCTTATCCTCTTCTTCAATTATATTGATAACATTTTAATATCTTAGCAAATTTCAAAACTACAAAAAAAAAGCAATATAAAAACTGGGTGAATAAGGATATTCCGGAAGTTCAAATCTGTCATGTGGTCATATGACAACATAATATTTAACAAGAAGTAAATTGAAACATGCGAAAAGGCGGAGAAAAAAGAAGACTAAAACTCAACATACAATTACACAAGTATATAAATATGCAAGGTATTCATATTACTACCGCATGATAGACCTAAAGTGCATTATTGTTAATTAGTTTGCAGTGACTAGAATGTGTTCCTTTGATATAAACATTTCGTGATTAGACGCACTTGTTGGCGTAATGACCGTGATGATAAAATGTACTATCTCATATTAAATAATCTTTGTTCTTTTTAATAGTAGCCAAGGGCTTATAATTTTGTAAGGTAAAAGCTGTTATATATTTTGTTGTATGTAATTCATGTTTCTTCGAATTTGTCCACAATTGTTTGAGATATTTATATTTTCTGGGCTGGCGGCTGTACACCATTAATTGGGCGATTTACTTTCGATTAATTTCCCTGACTGCTGATTGCATATCAAGAAGATTAATTGTTTTACACTGACGTACACATTTACGCCATCATTCAACTTGAACACAAACCTTCCGCTTTAAATTCTACGATTTATTGTAAGAATGCACGAATGTTTTACTTATATGATGAATATTTCATTGTAACAACATACTATTTCGGAAATATTCGTTTGTCATTTAGCATTATTACATGTATTTTTTTAAATATTTTAAATTAATCTGATTGGATGATAACTGCCATGTGATTAAAAAACAAATTGAATGTTTTTTGTTTGTTTGTTTTTTGTGTGCAAAATTTGGCGATAACAAGGGAGATAACTCCGCATCGTCTGGTAACAACAAAAACAATATGGCTGACTCACCTGCTGGTCGGGAAACGCTGGCCTAAAATTTGCGGTTTCAACGCAGCACTGATGAGGATATAGAAAAACTTTTGAATGAAAAGGACCCTCTCACCACCAAAAGGTGCATTGATGTGTTTGCAACAGTATTTAATGGCAACAAACAGGGAAGTAGATCTGGAAAGCTACTACTCGTCGGAGCTCCAACTTTCGTTCGGCGATGTTGGTAAATTTCTACGCTGATGCTAGGAAGAAAAACGGGGAACATTATAAACTTTCTGCCCTCAAGAGCATACGATTTGGACTGGCTATTCATTTTAGCTCTGAACATGGAATAGACATTTTAAAAGACCCCACGTTCAAAAGGGCTAATGAGGTTTTTTACGCAGTCAGTCTGTGTTGGGTTGAAAAGAGTTGGCTTAGTTAAAGTGGATCACACCCCACCATTGATTCTTCTTCTTCCTTAGGTATACAGTCCTCTATCAATTTTTGATAATCACGTACTGTTTTGCGCAGCGTGGCCTTGGCTAATTGAAATATTTACAAATTATACATGATATAAAGTGTCAAAATAACAAACAAATAAGTGATTAAAAAGTTATTTAGGCGTTGTTTTTGTTCCAAGGGTTGCTTCCCATGGCATCACATGTATAAAAAAAAAAAGAAAAAAAATAATAAAACAATTATCGCCCTTATTAGAGGTAGACATTCAAATTCGCCAACCCTTGACAGGTTGTTTCGGGTTGACAAATATGTATGTCTACCTCTAATAAGATCCATAATTGTATATTGCATCTCATTGCGTAACTCATCCTTTTGTCAGTAAACAAAGACAAAGTCACAAACTTTGACCCATAAAACTAGCTTAACCTCTCCACTTTTTATGGAAGTGTCTGTACCTAGCCAGTATCGTGTTAGGAGTATCGTGTATTTGTGTATTAGGAGTATCGTGTATTTGTGTGTTAGGAGTATCGTGTATTTGTGTGTTAGGAGTATCGTGTATTTGTGTGTTAGGAGTATCGTGTATTTGTGTATTAGGAGTATCGTGTATTTGTGTGTTAGGAGTATCGTGTATTTGTGTATTAGGAGTATCGTGTATTTGTGTATTAGGAGTATCGTGTATTTGTGTGTTAGGAGTATCGTGTATTTGTGTGTTAGGAGTATCGTGTATATGTGTGTTAGGAGTATCGTGTATTTGTGTGTTAGGAGTATCGTGTATTTGTGTGTTAGGAGTATCGTGTATTTGTGTGTTAGGAGTATCGATTTTATCTCTTTAGTACGATTGTCCTATTGGGTTTGGTAACTGTTCCGACAGTGTGTTATATATTTGTACAAGTATGGAGGTTTCCTTGAATTTGGTACCTACCTTGCAAACACATATTTATATGTTTCTGCAACACTTTAAGAAAATGTAACATGCATTTAGAATCATCTGAAGAAAAAATTAGTTATCGTCTTTCAAAACGTCAATGTTTTCTGGGACTAATGTAGGAAATGACCGTTCGACCATCACTACTTGTTCTACAAAGTATAATATATGTTATTTCTATCCAGTTATTTATGTAATACATATTTACTCACGTTTGTGACAAATGTTATACCTTTGATTTTTTTCTTAAACCTTTTTCTCAGAAAAAAAGACGTCAATTTGATGTTTGTTTTAAAAACATAAATAAACAGAGGACAAAGTGACGGACTTGTTTTATCTTTAACTCAAGGCTGTTAGAATGACATTAGTTGGTGCAGATATATCTGGTCGTGTCCTCAAGCAACTGTTCTCTACTAACAAGTCGTCGCCACTGAAAATACACTTAAGACAACAAAAATGAAAAATGACAGTTAAAGATGTTGATGAAAGTAAATGAGGCAACGTACGAAGAGAAATGAACCAAATAAAATTTCTTCATTATTTATTGTGTAACATGCATATATCTATGATTAAATACCACTGAGACCATATAACTATGTTGTTGTTTATTCATATTTATTCTGTATAAAGACATTACAACTATGTACACGTACAAAATTTGTCAAAAATAGAGGAAAAAAACCAGCGTGGATGTTATATATAGTTTGTTTTTATCAATCAAAGTGTAGAAAAGTCAAAACAAATGAGAAAAATATTAATATTTATCAAAGTTTGTTTTGGTTTGTTTTGTTTTGTTTGGTGTTGTGAGGACATGGGTAAACTATTTCCTATGATTAATGCGTGTGGTCTATATATTTATACGGTTGTTAAACTCTTTGTGTTAGATAGAATCAAATGTCAGAAATACATAGAATCAATATTTGTTATAAAAATATATGTACAGCCAACACAAAAGAAAACTAACTACATGATCTACATTATTATATCGACAGATGATATAAGGTATACTTGGTTAGGATAAGCATCTCCTCATCTATGCAGAGAACCCATCATGAATTTCTATTTGAAGAGAAAAACAGGTAAAACTATGACACACTAGACTTGTCCCTGTATCATTGTAATTTTGGTTTATGAGAATATGCATGTAATCACCCATAACAAGAATTATCGTAAAGGCGGCCAACAATCTTAAAACATGAGACACTCATTTACATCTGTCTTAATTGAGGTTGTGTATTTCATTCTTCTAGCACCTCTAGCGATCGGTAACCCTTTAAGGGTTATAACACACAGCGGAGAAACTAGGAGCTGTTTCTAAACCCCGGGGATCTATTGGGGGGAGGGGGTTATATTCATATTCGACAAATTAAAATTTCATCCTTCAGATATATATATTTTAGAAACAGTGTCAATTGTCTATTTGTCTACGACAATTGACACTTCCCGATCACCTGATTTCACTCTAGAGATTTAGATTTCTGTGTAGTGTTTTCTGCTTCACCGTTTGGAGTTTTCCCCCTTTTTGCCATTGTATCGTTTGTCCTTTGGTTTTAGGTTTCTGACTACTTATGTAACTTCTTGATAATCACCCTATTACAACTGAGAATAGTATTGTACTCAAAGTTGGGCGAGGTTTGTTCGATATGTATTTTCAGCGTTTATTCTGGGTCTACTGGAATTTTCATCGTCAAAACATAAACCTATATTCGAGTAGATTATTTCGGTTCCAATAGCTAAAATGTGTAAAATGATATAATTTAACAATTCAATCAATATAAAAACATCTTCAATTTTTATTTGACTGCAAAGATTGTTCACTAGACGACCCCTTTCCTGGGTTCTTGATTGTACATATCTGTCATAAATAAATCACATGCAATCTATATTGATATATATGCCGAGCAATATTTACTTCAACGTAAAAATGTCGTCTGTTGAGTTTTGTGACCAGTTTTGGTTTTACCTGAGTGTACGAGTATAACGTAACACGACGGGTGTCTTATAAGAAGCACGAACTGATTACCCTTTATAAGCACCTGGGTTCACCAACATATATTTGTGTCCATGTTGCCTGTAGTTGTCTGTGTTGTATTTTGTTGTGTTTGTGGTCAATATTGTCTGTGTATCTGGACTGTCTATTCTTAATTGCCATATCGTTTTTTCTAACGTTTATTTATACTGCGTTGTAAAAATCTTCATTTTCATAGACTACTTCCACAAAAAGGAATCACCAATAATTATCTTATTTTATTATTTTGTACGAATTTACCTAAAATTTCATCTCTTTTCACACTTGTTATGAATTAAAATGATATGCACGGAAGTTACCTCAACTATATCCAAGTTTACAATGGTCCTTACTTAAAATTATATGCAACTTAAATTTCAAATGCATTTTTTATTTATATCAGTCTCATTATAGGCCATCTTTTCCATATCTGTTGAAAGTGCGGGTATTCAAAACTAATAATTTTGATCGCATCAGTGGAAATTATTTTTTTTAAATATGTTTCTAAAACTCTATGCTAATGGATAGCGACAACCTTTCTTCAATTTTGACGTTAACTTTTCCATTTTTATCTACTTTCTTCTTTCATAGATCAGTGAAATTTGTTTTTTCCCAGGATGCACTACATGACGTCAGTAACGAGTTAGTTCATTCATATTTATGATTTCTAATAGTACTTATATTTATATCTGCCTAACATAGCCAATGCACATCCACAAATCCAACAATACTAAAAATAAAATGCGTAACAAAAATTTCTAGTCACATGACAAAGCCGAAATAAATTACACTGAACAGCATGGCTACAAGAAATATATATATAACTCGGAACAAAACAGCTATAATGTAACCGACAGAGGTTAAACATTTATAATAATCACATGAAAGATCTCTCTAGGCTTTAAGTACAAGGACGATTAACGCGATTAGAAAATTTTCGTCAAATTATACGGAGCTACAATGGACATGTCTTAGGTAGATTCATTGAGGGATACATAATGGTTCACTTTTCGACGTTCGTCTTGTGAGTCACATTGTAATATTCCTTTTCAACGTGAAATCTTGTCTAATTTTCGATTATTAAGCATTGATAAATTATTCATTTTTGTCCATTAACATGTAAAACGTACAAAATTGGAGGACCCTCCGCAATACGACTTTTTCAATAGGTTTCACCGCTGAAATGGTTATCGGTAATGATGTCAATGAGCAGTGTTATACACGACTTCTTTCTCTATTACTGTGATAAGTACAAGTACGTTTTTCTTTCAGTACTGATAAATGTAACACTCTAATGCAATACGTCTGATTACCTGGGATAGGTGATTGGAACATATTCACTGTTGCATCAAACATTTTTTTATCGGTTTTCTTCTTTGAAGTTTATCCCAATCAAATTGTTCAAATCATTCCCACGTGCATAGTTGCGCAATTAAGATACACCTGTGTCAGTAACGATAAGGTTGAGATTTTTAAACAATGCTAAATTCATCTCTATCACAAAAGCATGTTTGATTTGAACATTATTAATATTGTAAAAGGGGAGAATCACCACTCAGGTATTGTCATACCCGCTACACTTCTTATATTCGAGGAAAGAGCGCTGGTATGTTTGTATGAATTAAGAAAGCATGTTGAAGCAAATATGTATCATTTAAGGAATTACACCACGGAACTTTGTACTATTTAAAGGTACATTAAATACAGCTTCCTTGTAAAAGTTCGAATCCCACTCAGGCGATACAACAATTATGTGATAAAGTTTGTCAGTGAATTAAGACAGGTTGTTGGTTTTCTCCGGGTATTCCGGTTTCCTCCACCAATAAAACTGACCGCCACGATATAGCTTAAATATTGTTGAAAGTGGCGTTAAATACCATAAGCCAATCACAAACATCCTACACTATAGATGTTAGACATGGTAATACCCAGAACAATTTCAATTCAAACTGATATCCTGTATACTACTATTTGTACGTGAAGTTGGTGTGAACCATTATGTTTCATTTTATAGTTTCTTATTATCCAACACTGTTCTGCGAAAATGATTTCCGTGTCATAATTATTGACGACGGGTGGCCTGGAAGAGGCAGGATCAATTTGAATCATTTAGTAGGAATGCTACGTTGTCTCCATGCGCGTTGTATTATAGCAGATGATGTAACATCCAGTACGATTACCATAAAAAGTGATATTGCCATTGTATTGCTTTGTATCTGTATTGCAGGAATGTGAAGTCCAGCTGTATCTTGTATGTAATGATTTGACTGTTCACTGTTTTGACTTTTTAACTGACTTGATTTGACTGTCCATCATAATTACTGCGTAAAGAATTTCATGTAGTAATCAATCAACGGTGTCGTGTATGGAGATGAGGATTGTCACGAATGTGATACGATATATTTTCGGGTTTACATGTATTTTTTGCATCACTGGCATTACTTTGTCTGTCTGGTGCGTGAAGTGTTTGTATTGTTCCCTCTAATAGGTATTGTATATACAATTTAATGTCACAAGCATTGGGGTCTTTATTATATGTAGTGCTTGGCAAGTCATGTATATTCTCTCGTATAAAACTAAATGTAAGATAAAAAATAGAATAAAAACAAATAAAACAACACTGTCGGAAACCGTTCCAAAATCTAATCCAACAGTCGTAAAAAGAGACAAAATCAATACTCCTAAGTAACACACATGTACATGACTACTTACTTTCCTGGCTTGTCATAGGCATTTCAGTAAATACAAGTGCGGGGCTAAGTTAGTTTGATCGGACTCAAACATCTCCTCATCCTCTTAGATAAAATATGTAGCGATACATTTAATACTCTGATCAATCCGTCAGTTGGATTTTCTAAACAACGACTTTCGGGGGGAAATTTTAGATAATTAACATACATATTCTCCCCCTCCCTCCCTCGTTGTAATATGCCAGATTTTTAAGAATATGAACCACTGTTGTTTCAACATTAGATAGAGTTATATTCCTATTTCGTGAAGCAAGTCTGTACGCGTTTCGCCTTGTTACTAGTGTTTGATCTCCTCTTATACCTTTTTTGTCTTTTCACGCTGTGATAAGTGGTATATACAGTGATAATGATGATGGCGGTTATCTCCAATTTACACCTCTGATTGATCATTATGACGACAGTAAAGTTTGCTTTGGTTGGTTACCGACAACTTTTTGATGAATTTTGGCGACTAGTTGTCAATGGGCATTATATGGATAGAATGTTTGCTTTAATGAATTTTCAGACATTTTCAAATACATTTTGTATAGCGACATGGTAACCATGTTCAAACTTTAGCAAGATCCTGGTTAAGGGATATTATTACCGAGTGTTGAAGTACCCGAGAAACCCTTCTCACCTTCAGATACAAGATGAAAACAACCCAAAATATTACTAGTAGTTATTATTCAAGATGACATACAAATAAAGAAGAGTTTATAATTTGTTGGCAATGTTTGGCCCCAGATTTAATAAAATACTTTGAAATAAGATACGATACAAAGATAAAGGTATAATACATGCAAAATGTGGTCGCCGAACAATTTGGCAGACCATGAAATCGTCTTAACAGCTACACCCCCAACAAACCTTGGAATTCAGACACTAACATATGTCAATGAAATCAACATTCCAATCACTGGATTAATTTGACTGATTCCGAATCGCAGTTGGTTTATTTAAGGCATAAATCGTACTGCATAACACTACTATATTCATAAAATCTACAAAATTGCTACTCATAAAGTGCAAAAATAAGATATTCTGATTGTATCGTTATATGATCAAGGAAAGCAATTTGTTACACCAGTAAATTCAAGACGTGTGATGAAATAGATACATTATCAAAGTATTTTTAATGCACATATGAGCATTTATAGTTTGTTTTGGGGGTAATTATTATAAAAGAGAAGTCGTTAGATATCATCCAATGCATATATACTACACAAGTCGGCAATGACACGGTTATGATTACATATACCTTTAAATATTATTATAATAAAAATGAAATTCAAGAAAATATAAAGTTCTTTGATTTTTCTTAATCTGTTTTATGCTTACATAACCATACTCTACGCCCAATGTTAGTAATATTTCCGGAACAAGGTATTTATATACATATTCGTGAAGTCTCACAAAAAAAAAGCATGGATTTAATGTCAAAGTTTGGCATAAAAACATCTCAAACTACACCTTTTGAAATTGTACATACAGTTTGTAAGATCCTGGTGATGAAAACATAGCAACGAATATTAAGGTAACAGTGTCTTGACAAAACAGTTATCAAATAAATATAAAATAAAAACAAATAAGTACGGTAGGGTAAAGGGTTGCTCGTCTTTTTAGTTTTTTTGTGTTGTCCAATTATGTGTTTAAGTTCTGAGTTCCTTTTAAACTATTGTGGTGTCAGTTACGATTTCCGCATAAAAACGATGTTCGGTTCGTCTTTACCTCCAGTTGATTTGTAGGAGGGGGTCATGTCTTACTTACGTTATTTGTGTTTGTTTGCATATAGTGGCGTCCAACACATATTGTCCTGTGGTTTTGTTTTGTTTTTCTTCGTCTTGTGTACCCTATGTTGCCAGCTTCTCTGGATTGTCAATTTTTTATTGTCCCTCGGTATTCTCTAACGTTTACATAAAACTGAAACTAACGAAGCTGATGCCGCAAATACAATTTAACATTGAAATACGGAAACTGTAAGTTCAATATTTCAATATTAAATTTTTAATACATTTATAAATATGGATGACGTAAATCCCAACAAATAAAAATAATTTAGACACCATCTTCACTTCTTATCCATCCTTCAGCAATTCAGGTTTAAATACAATGAATGAGTGCAGAAGAACGGGTCTCCGCACTACTTTTTCTACCGTACACTTTATCTTGTATGTATAGCACACTTCTACTTGAACAGTTTTAGAACATAAATCTTTCTTTGCATTTCCACCTTGTAAATTGTTATACCAAATACACAAACTATAAATATTCATGTCGGTCCAGTTTACAACAGAAATAAATTCAATATATATATATATATTTATATGTAAATATCACAAGAATATATTTTCAATTTCTTTTGATGCAAGTAATGGTATTGTTCTGTATAAAACAGGCTTTAAAACATATTGTTAATATATAGTTTTTTTTTATTATGGTAATTGCGTACAACTGCTATATTAAATTCATCAGAAAGTTAAAGAGATAATTTAATGCCACATAAACGTATTCCTAACCGAACATTGAGTAAACATCCAGCAAGTATGTCTTTCATACAAGGAACTATACTACTGCCAAGTCAAATGAAAAGCCAATACTAGTAATCTTGATTGACAGATGACAAAACGAAAGCACATTTTTCTTACGAAACTAATTGGCAGCTGGAACGTGCATATCTGATAGTTTTGTACTTAAAAATTAACCATTGAAAATCGCATTCAGGAAATGACAGGCATAGTTTCGAACTTAATATGAAGATCCATTTTTAACGGAACTTGTCTTTATGTTATATTTAAATATGGTGTCACGTTCGAACCCTATTGGGAAGTTTCATGACCTTGAAATGATATATTTCTCCTAACTTGTACGATACACTAAATCAGCATAGATTTAAGCAGAAGATTTCGATTGCCATATAAGCATATTTTCAATTTAAAACACTTTCGAAATGGTGTGTTATTTTAAAGCCACATTTTATGAACACGGAAGTAAGATATATCTCTAACATGTCCAGATACGATGGTGACCTTGTAAAGGTGATTTAATGCCTATTGAAAACATGATCTTTTTGAATTGTTGGTTTTATACAATAAAAAGGAAATAATATTTTATAATTCATTATCTCCCAGATGACAAAACCGCATCTGTATAATTATATATATTTTTTATAATATTTAAACAGGACATATTGCATGTTATATAAAGGAAGTCAGAACAGTTTGTCTAGCAGATTGCCTGACACCAACCTGACTACTTCAAACATGGCTACAATCTTGGTCTGGTTTCATTGTTATATTACCACATTTTTGTTGCATGATTTAAAGAGAAATGAATTCAAACTATAATAGTACAATGACAAGATAATACACTATATTACCTTCAAACATACTTTAGAACCTGACAACAAATCAAGCATGCATTCTATGTAAATATAGTTACATCAAATATTCAAAACCTTAGCACACTATGGAATAGAGTTGACAGTGCATTTCTGGTTAAAACTTCGCCAGCAATAAGAAATAAAAACTGTATATATAACTTGACAAGGTTTTCATGATAACTGAATTGTATTTTGACCTTTCAATCGCCTGCCTAGCAAGCCAGTTACATCCAAAACGTATCAAAACGATATTCCTGTCTAGGGAGAAATTAATTAGCAGGGGATGTAAAACCCTTTGAAGCATCTATTCTCACTCTCGTATCTTCAAAGAAGTTGGTGTTTTCAGATTCACTAATGTTGTTAGGTTTTTTTTCAGAATTATGAATTTGTGGTGTTATGGTTAACGCCCACTTCAACAATAGTTCAGCTATCTCGTGATTGTTAGTTTAATTAGTCGAGTAAACCGGAGTACTCGGGAGTATAACTTCCAACCTACTGCTTGCTAATCACATAAAGTTGTATAGAATACACCCCCCATCATGGTAGATAATAACACTTACAACTTGAGTTGTGATAGGAACAGGTGGTCTAGGTCTAGATGATACGTATCAAACTACAATACCACTGCGTCCACAATGGCGACTTATAATTCAACGAATGATAATATTTTGGTGCTATAGTATTTAACAATTCGTTGACATGTATATATCCATTCCAATAGTAAATTATTCCACTAAATATTTTATATGATTGCATTTATTAAAATAATATGGTAAATAATTTATTTTCAGGAAACAAAGATGTATTGCTCCCTTAACAATTACATGTATTTAGTTTTCCAATCTTTCTATTTTTAGCGTACCTGATGAAGGTTATTCCAGAACCGCGTCATGTGCACTAAATTAGATATCTACGTTTTTGTTAATAATAATTATTAAAGTCAAATCTAAAACACGGTGTCCTATATGAATTATATTAAGGATGTTCTCGTAACATAACGTCATTATTATTTTGTGCAAGTGTGTGTGTGAACAAGGAGGTAACGTGTATTAATGTAAGGGTGGTGTGTGAACAAGGAGGTAATGTGCATTAATGTGAGGGTGGTGTGTGAACAAGGAGGTAACGTGCATTAATGTAAGGGTGGTGTGTTAACAAGGAGGTAACGTGTATTAATGTAAGGGTGGTATGTGAACAAGGAGGTAACGTGTATTAATGTAAGGGTGGTGTGTGAACAAGGAGGTAACGTGTATTAATGTAAGGGTGGTGTGTGAACGAGGTAACGTGTATTAATGTAAGGATGGTGTGTTAACAAGGAGGTAACGTGTATTAATGTGAGGGTGGTGTGTGAACGAGGTAACGTGTATTAATGAATAAAATGACAAATACGTGTACGTTGTTCGGTTCAACAACCTAGTAAGAAGGGATATTAGTGTTACTTTAACAACGATGTATTAATGTGATTTCTACCCTCACCCTCCCGAACAAAACATTTAAAGATGGCAATTATTAAAATTTTATCTTTTTCCCCATGATTTGATGTTATCTATATATTTTTATATTGGAAAATTTTTGTATATACTTAATATTTTTGAAAACATTTTATGGGTGGTATATATACTTTTTTCATATGTAAGATATATATGGACATTGAGTGAATTAATGTGTTGAATTTCAAACATATTCTCAAATTGAAATATATATATACAAAATATATATCAAAGGGTATTTCTAAATGCCTTGATTTAAAGATTTTAATTACTTCAGATGGAGTGTATATGTGCGGTGTTTGTTTTTAACTTGACCTTTTTATTGTAAACCTTAGTGTTTATCCTGTGGTTGTTGAGTATTGACTTAACAATTTAATCTGATGACTTTGGTGCCCGGTAAATTTGTTGTAAAATCAAAAAAAGATCGGACACAATATGACAGACAAGAAAACGTCCCCTACTACTAAGATATTTTAGCTTCAGTGATTGTTAAATCGTAAATAACATTATATTTTTTATTCACAGTTTTAGACTTTTATTGTTAGCGCTGTTTATGAAATGTCCCCATACCTGAGAAATGAATGTCCACTTTGACCTGTGCTTTTTCATTTTTGTCATTTTCAACATTTTTTTGCCGTAAAATACCTTATTTACAGGACTTAACTAAATATAGGCTACGTGTTGTGTGACGGACATAGTTTATAACAGTCCACAAAATGTTGTCATTTATGAGGTATTGTCCTGTGTCCTCAATAATAAATACAAATCAAGTTTTCTTCAAAGACAGGTTTCTGTAAAATTATCCAAAAACTAAGAGTGACATAAAAATATTATGTTTGATGAAGTATTTAAACCAAGTATTAAATTTAAAAGACTCTTAACCAAAATGAAATATTAACATGCAGTTTTTTTTCGTCAATTTAGTGCATTCTATTTAAACTTTGAAAATGACTGTGCAGAATGTAAAGTAGATTTGTGTATAGAATATGACTTGGTTCAACGTTTACCAAATGATAGATGTTAAACAAAAGAAAATGCGTACTTAAAATACAAAGATGATCTATAACTATGATATATAACAGGACACTTCTTTTTTTTTATTCTGAAAGGTGTTCTTACACATTCCATAGTAACGTTGTTACATGAATTTACATTATTTACCGTTTAGACATCATTTGAAATAAACCGGTGATATTTTTTTTAATTGTATTTGTCGACTAATGGGTAAATAATCATATTGTTGTCCCCGTTCATGGCAAGGTGTACTCGATGGAACATTATGTGATACAGTTTGTCAGTAACGGTTCTTTTCTCCGGTTACTCCGGTTTCCTCCACCAATAAAACTGACCGCCACAATGGAACTGAAATATTGTTGAAAGTGGCGTTAAACACCATAAACAAACCCAACCAATCACATTGTTGTATTTTTGTATTGTGAAGAGCGGTCTTTGTCTGGAGTGTATTCTCTGTCGTCTTCTTGTTTTGTATTGTGAAGAGCGGCCTTTGTCTGCAGTGTAGTCTCTGTCGTCTTCTTGTTT
>MJUT01064133.1:97744-114307 GCA_002080005.1 Gigantidas platifrons
GAGCGGTCTTTGTCTGGAGTGTAGTCTCTGTCGTCTTCTTGTTTTGTAATGTGAAGAACGGCCTTTGTCTGGAGTGTAGTCTCTGTCGTCTTCTTGTTTTCTTCAACAGTTTGTAAGAGTTCATTTTTTGTTTGTTATTTCTGTCTTGTTTGTTTAATACATACAATGTATATATCTGAGGGACCGACGTGGTCGTGATCGTATGATAGTTGGATTTATAGCTACCTGTGTAATCAGTTCCCATCACCACTAAAGTTATGAGTTTTAACCCAATTCATGGAGAAGTGTACTCGATACAGCATTATGTTATAAAGTTTGTCAGAGCTTGCGACAGATCGGTGGTTTCTCCTGGTACTCCGGTTTCCTCCACCAATGAAACAGACCGCCACGATAAAACTGCAATATTGTTGAAAGTGGCATTAAACACCATAAACCAAACCAAGCCATATTTATCTGGGTATTAAATTGTATTACATTTTCATGGAACTTTGGAACATTCCTTTCACAGAAATAATTTTGGGAGTCGGATTAATACAAGTTTCAAAATGCATCCTAACTATTATAACTTTTGTTAATGTATCCATTCGTATTTTTTTCAAATAAGTGTTGCTTTGAATGCCTTTAATGGTTCATGAAACAAAATAGCTACCGCTCCCATTCGTCTTGTAATTCAAATTCTTCTTGAGAGGTTACATGGTTTTTTTTTTATAATAATAAGAACTTCGGTTTTTAGTTGCTTGTTTCTGTTGTAAATTGTAAATTCATATATTGTTAAACAAAGAATAAAATTATAACCCATGTTTAACGCCACTTTCAACAATATTTCATCTATATATCATTGTGGTTAGTTTATTGGTGGAGGGAACCTGAGTACCCAGAGAAAATTCCAGATCTGTCACTGACAAACTGTATCACATAATGTTGTATTGAGTGCACTTCGCCAGATGGCAGGACAAATATATGAAGCAAACAAGCAACACTACACAAACAGAACTAACAATCAGACAAACTAAACTAAACACTATATGTAACTGATTGACTGGTCACAATGTTTAGATGCATCATGGTGACTAGGATTTAATGGGAAAATGAGGGCAATAGCTTAAAATGGAGCTTTCCACCTATATAATGGATGACACCCACCGTCAAGTTATATTTTTCACTTTCAAAAATTGTGTAATAAATATATATCACAAGATAGGGGTATGTACTTTTCATAATTCTTTATCAGTTTATGTTTTATCTATCTATGCAATAAATAATCAAATTGGGAGATTGACATAGGTTGTTTGTATCTAGGTTGAAGCATACATATATGTAATAAGATATAAAAGCAGATATACTTATGCCGGGGGTAAATCCAGATACGTAAGTTGAGGAGCTGGCGAAATCGGAATACCTTATCTTGAGGAGCTGGGCGGTCATTTATTCCTCAACTGACTTGTATTTTATAAGTATTGGTAAGAAGAAAGTAAAGCCGTGATGGTCGACAACATGAAGCACTCTTCTAGCTCCACCAACAGAGAGAACAGCTGATAAAGATAATAGTATGGATATGTATATTCTTGACTATCCTGAACAAAGTGCTGATAATAACTGAAATATATTAATCTGGAGTGTGATCTCCTACCATTAATACTGAATAAGTTACTCTAGAATAACCAGATATGTTAAATGTTTCGAAGAAGCTGGTACCATTCTTAATTTTGTTGGATTTAATATTAATCCATGGTTTATTTTGATTCATGTTATTGTTGTTATATTCAGATTGTTCATCTATATAGATATTGTTTCTACTAAATACTGACGCCTTCAACAAGTTGAAGATTATGTGCAAGTTGACGAATATCTCTTTCTTCCTTTGAATATCATGCTTTTGTCTTATGAAGTTCGCATTGTGGTTATAAACATGGGCTTTGTTTCACTTCTGCTTTATTTCTCCAGCACAGAAATACTCTGATTATTATTTCTCCGTCACTTTCAATATATGATTACCCCTTTGGTATCTTCAAACTCTTCTTCATTCATCAAGCTACTAAACATGTAAATTTGTTCTGCTCATACGCTCTTGAAAGGAAGCATTAATGGTAGAAGTATGCACAGGTACTATGTCACTTTAAAATGACCAACAATATGGCTGCCAAACCGGAAACAATTTAAAAGAAAAATCACGTGACCTAAACCGGAACTCTAGTCGAATTTTTGTTTCCAATAAAAATGAAACAATGTTCGGTAGCTGATACGAAAACTGTCCGGAGTTTGGAGTTTTAGGTGGTGTTATTTTTAAGCTTGATGTTTTGTAAACAGGAAGATTACTGTTCTTCGGGAGCGTTTCAGGTTACACCTGCCCCATAGTATGCAAGAGTTCAGTGAATTTATTGCCATTCCGAAAGGTGACTATTACGGGTAGAGCTAAATAAACACTGAAGGGGCAATCAAATATGGACAATCCAGAAAAACTGGCAACACAGGTCACACAAGACAAAGAAAAACAACACAAAAGCACAACACAATATGTGTTTCACACCACTAAAAAAATCTTCCAGGAGCCCTTGTGTAAAGTCTATTTCATACGAATATTCAAGCAAGTTGACAAGTACTCAGAATTTTCTAAGTAGACTGTAAATGACTATTAACGTTAGAGAATACCGAAGGGGTAATCACAAATGGACAATCCAGATAAACTGGCAACATAGGGTACACAAGACGAGGCAAAACACAACATAATATGTGTTGGACACCACTATGTCCAAACAAACACAAATAACGTAAATAAGACATGATCCCAACATACAAACAACTGGCAATGAATTACTATATAACAGACAATGAATTACTGTCACGAAGTAATTGCCATACAGCTATATCTAGGAATGCATTGTATTGTGGTCGAACATGAGCTACGATATTTCTGATTGTTCAAAATAACACTCTGTGGATAACGAGCATGTAGTGTAATGTATATTGGAAGACTAATGTTATTGTGTAGGCAAGCTGAAGAAAAGAACAACAATATGATGTTTTATTTATAATTTTTAATTTCTGCTTTTGTATCTACGCACCATGTGCAAAAATACAAATTTGATGGGACATTTATAACAAAAAATTGCAATATTTTATAATAAATATATCTTTGGCATATATAACAGTATACTACAGACAAATATTTACATACAAAACAATAACAAATCAAGCAAATATAGGCACCATCAAGGAAACTTTACTGGCCATACTATCTCCAGTAAAGAGGCTATGGAGGTTTTCTTTACACAAAATTCATATCTATTGATCTCTGAAACATTGCAGAGAGAATATTTAATATTGCAGTTCGTTAATTAATAATAATTAACAAAGGTACATATATTTCGTACAAGAAGCATTATGCAATTTCTAGAAGAAGAAAAAACCAGACATTTAAAAAATTCTCATTTTCATTGTGGTTATAACTTTAAATATATGATTTGGCTAACAATGACATTCACTAAATAGCACAAGTCCTTTCATTCTTACTTTTAACTTTCATGTAAAATTCTCTCATTTTCTTATATAAGGTTACGCTACAGCTATTTCTTCCATCGTTTTGTCCTAATTAAACTGTATAATGAACACAAGCTGGGTTAACATTTAGGTCATCCTGGCTCTCCTGCACATGTACGTGAGAATTAATATTTTGGTTCAGATTTATTTATTTATTTATTTATTTATTTATTTTTGCATCAACAATTCAAACACTTCGAGGTAAGATAAATCAATATAGCAGAACTTGGACAGAAAAAACCCCCATCTCAAATGATATTGATAAAAATCACACTTTTCTTAATATATCGGATTTACCAATAAGGGGTGTTACGTGGTGATATATTTGTGGTAAAACTGGGACAGGAAATTATCAATAAAACTATTAGATTTGATGGTCACCATTTCTGATTTCGAAATGTCAATTGGTAATTGGAGTTAATTCAAATGCAATGTTCTTTGACTAGATTTAATCAACATAAGTCTGACATACTCGTATGCCTGACAGGGTGTGCAATGTATTTATCCTTTTATAGTGTCAATGATAACTTTAAGAAAGGAAATTAGAATATCTTATTGTCATTAATAAAGTCACAGGAAGTGGTAAATTGCCTATATGGGAATGTTTTCAATTCAAAATATTATGACATAATATGTAACAACACAAGAGACGAAATTGGGATTAAAAAAATGACTGCTATGCAGAATACATGTTGATGACAACAGTAAATATAACTATACATTGTATGACAGTCAAAATATCACAAGTGGATGTCAAAACGAACAACAAGTAGCAATGCTATGGTCTTTCTACAATGTGATTGCATACAGAATGTGTAATTTACCCGTGTATCCGACCAATGTTTCACTGGTAATAAATGCACAAATTGTAGGTATCTGGAAATTTACTGGTTTCTTCTTGAAGGATTTCTTGTATTATACAATGCCCTAAGCGGCGCTGAAATAATGTATGTTGAATTGCTCGATTATGAATAGGAGGTAGTCGTCCTAGTTCCTTTACATAGTCTTTTTGAAACTGATATGTTCAATGCATAAAGCTAAAATCTCTTTCGTGAACGAAAAGAGTTAATATTCATAACTATACACGAGGGAACGTTACACCCGTTATAAATAAGTTAACATTCGCAACAGTTTCTCTGTCACACTGCTCATTTTACAAGTAACATGAAAGCCCGTGAGAGTTGCATTCGAATGAGTTTCCAGAATTGTCAACTGTCCCGAAACAAGCTTAAATTTCGCTATCACAGCCTCTATTCCATCACAGCTCGGTTACGTTCGGAATGCTCATAGAGAATGCATTTGAATTAAATCAAATATTATAATCAATGCTAAATTTCTTAATTCAGCTTGCTGGTTTTCGCTTCCTTGATTTCCTATTTCTATTTCTAGGTTTCCGCCGTCTTAGCATCTTTCTATGTGATGCATGTCTTATTCGGTGACCCGACTTATCACGATGTCTATTAGAACGAAACGGCTTTTCAGGATTATAGTCGTCGCCTACTTGGGTGAAAAAATTAGGTGTCCAAGGCGGCTTTTCTTTATCAACCGGTATTAAGGTAAAGTCAAAACAGTGCTTAAATCGTCCATCCTTATTCTTTTTATATCCTGGAAGAGCTTTGCCCCTGATCGAATGCCTTACTTTTTTCAATTTGAATCCGATATACCATTCTTCCCTTCCTTGCAATCGAAACTGATATTTTTTATCCTGTGTAATGTTGTAAATAAAATTACAATGTTCGTTCGTCGAATGTTGCTGAAAATAGATGTAAAAAAGCAATGAAAATCATGTTATGTGTACATAAATGCTTTATCATAATAATCTATTAATAATGATAAAATATTCTTATCATCAGCTGACTGAACATCAGAAATGGTATCCTCTGAATAGCATCAACATATTTAAAATAGGGAGTATCATAAGATGGTCGACTACCCTCGATAAGATTTGAAATAAACAACCTTAAAAGTAAAAATATTTATATGACAAACGTTCCATTCGTGTAAGACTCAATAGACACAGGGGTTTTTGTAAATTTACAGTTCGATATTCTATACATAAGATGTCAGTCAAATTTACATAAAATATTAGAATACCTTACATAGATTACATTACAACTACATGTAATTACATTGACAAGGCACCTGCATGTTAATTTCTAATTGTTTAAATTATTGTCTGTGTCAGATTTGGCTATAGTTTTAAATCAGTACTTTAACCCTCATGTCAACGAAAGAAAACTACAGATGGGGGTCTTAACGTACTTAATATTAAAAAAGGTACATATTCAGTCTTGAAAAAAGATGATAAGCGTTTCAGGTAAAGATAGCACAGCTAGTTACAAAATGTATTTTTGTGGTTAAAAAAGAAATATCAATTTCAGCTCTAAGATTCGATGAAATTGCGAAATGACATTTACCCTTGATATGAAGCTCCTCGTAAATCTTTAACAAAACGAATATTGTGATTTATGTTTGTATATTCAATAAACTGTCGTGTTACAACCATGATAAGTATTTTGTATTGTTTGTTTTGTATATAATCATTATACGAGCACCTGCAGTTTCAATTTGTTTTGTTTTAATCTTTTTCAGGTGCGTCTCTTATATATATAAAAGGTTGAAAGGTAATATGCGCTCTCTGTTGTCTTTTATTTAGATAAATCCTACGCATACTGGAATGTTATATTTAATGTAATTTTATTTATTTTAAGTCAACTTCGGTGTTATACTTGTTTACAAACTTTATGGCAATCATGATATTGTTGTTTGAGCAAATATATGTCTATAACCTTTCGTGCATTTCAATAAAAATTTAAATGTGAATTAAAAGAAAAAAACTTTGAACAAAGATTCACAAAAATATTTATATACAAGGAATTTAGCTCAATCAGTACATTGCATAAGTATGAGATATACATTTATTACAAAATAAATATGTTTACATTTTTGGATGAAACCCAATTTAAATTCAAATAAGGATTAAAATATATATAAATAAGAATTGTTCAGAAAACCCCGGTATTGTATACCCATCATGAGATAGAGGTTCCTCAGTGGGGGTTTCACTCCTATTTAAGTTCCGACTTTTTTCATTAACTCTAATCATTTTGAACTCAATGTGCTTATGACAATTGGGAATCATGTCTTAGTTAAATGCATTCTATTGACCTCGCTTTATTTTTTTTATAGAAATTGACTTGTACCTCCCAAATGTGGTGGAGGGCAGAAATTTCGAATTGTACGTGACTTACACATTTCTGATGAAATGTCAACTATCTAGTATTAATTAGTTTATTTTTAGTCACTTGTAACATTTTTATTTTGTATTGTACACTTAAATGATAAGACAACGACCAACAACTAGCGACGACTTCCATGTAATGTTTCAACTAGTCTAAGACCTTTTATTACAGTACCTGTACCCAGCAAGGATATCGAGTGGTCATGTATATGCTCAATTGTCCACATCGATTTTAGGGTCAATTGAAATTGTGTCGCTCAAATGTCCACAGTGTAAATTTATATTTTGGCTCAAATGTCCATCGCCCTGTATATGTTTGTTAGTGGTATTTGCTTCTTCCTTCAATTTTTAGATTTTGCTTTGGAACTGCTCCGACCGTGTGGTATGTTTTGTTTCGGAAGTTATTGCATTTTTTCTTTTTAATTTTTGCATGAATTTAATTCTAGCTGTTTTAATGGCACCAAGATTCGCCATCCATTATACAATAGTATCCATCATTTTAACACCTGTTATGTTGGTATTCAAGGCCAATTCAAATCCGTTTGTATTGGACCACAGTTTCACTTAATGTGACAAAAATGACAGGATTGTACCTCCCGTGGTTTTGACCTATCAAGACTTGAAGTGAAGAATCGATATGTAATGTTCCGATTTGTTTGAAATGGAGTCTATAAATCAATCGAGTTGTACCATGCACAAGGTTGAATATTCAAGTTGTTATAAAAAGTTCAAAGAATTTACCGCAAGTTTTGGTGATTTATATTCAATTACGAACTGCATTTATAACCCTGTTTTAGATAATGTAAAACAAATAAGAAGAGAATTTTAATGAGTATTTGTTTTTATAATCTACCACTGACACCAGCTCTAAAAAGTCAAGTCGATCTAGCCACCATCCGCCATCACAATAATCATTAATATACTTAGTTTAAATATCACAGACAGGAATTTCTTCACCGAATCAAAATTCTTTTACATAAAAATATGGCGCTTAGTATTTTTATCTTTTAAGCTTGTGCTAATTATACATGTATGATTTAAACAAAATAATACATGTATTACTTTTCTTTTATCTGCCGATCTGTTTGAGTGGATGCGGTGGTATCCACGGCATAATAGAGATGTGTATTTAGATTTTGAAGCAGCTTTAATGTTGCGTCACTAATAGTTGTGTTACGCTGTATTCTTTGTGGTTATGTAGTCCTAAGGTATCTTGTACGACCAAAGGAAGCATACTTTACATAGTTCTAGTAAGAACAATTAAAATTATTGCCAAAATTCTTAATAATTTCTCAATTTTTTTATCCGTCGTCGGAATGTTCACTTTACGGTAAGAAGCCGATTCAAGATCCAGATATTCCAGTTTCCTCCACTAATAAAACTGACCACCACGATCTAACTGAAATGTTGTTAAAGTAGTGTTAAACACCATAAACCAAGCGAACCAATATCGTGTAGAATGAACATGAATACATTGGTCTCATGAAAATAGCTTACCTGAGCACGTAATCTTCCTTTTTTGGAGAAGCACAAGTATTTTTTGCTCTGTTCACCTTGCAATCTAACTAATCCGTTCATTCCTATAGACTCCTTAATAATAGAAGCTGTAAGAAAATATATAAACGTTAGAAAATACCGGAGGGGAAATCAAAAATGGACAATTCAGAGAAACTGGCAACATAGAGTACACAAGAAGAAGAAAAACAAGACAAAAACACAACGCAATATGTGTTGGACATCTCAATACGTAAATTATGTAAATAAGACAAGAACCCTCCTACAAACAACAGGAGGCGAGGACAAACCGAACATCGTTTTATGCGGAAATAGTTGATGAAAATTGAAGGGGTTATCAAGAATGGTAATCCAGAAATACAAAATACTAAAAAGATTAGCAGCATAGATCTCATAAAAAACGTGCGTGAACCTAGATGCTTGTGAAGGATACTACGTGAACAAGTATTATATACAGCACATTATGTGCTATTTTACACTGTAAGTGGTCATTAAATGAGAAGCATAAATAGGGTGCTGTATCTTATCTTACATCTTTACACGCTAAATATTTTACTACAGGGTGCTATAGATAACAAAATATAAATCACATTATAAAATGGTCGGTGACTTATTTCATCTACAGTGAACCGTATGAAACAAAAACCTGTGTAAATCGAACATTACGTTGAAAGTGCTATACATTTAATCTGGTTCACATTATCACCTGTCTATAGTCGGAACAACATTGAAACCACTGTTACACAACAATGATTGCATGAGGTGGTGTCAATTTGCATATAAAATATCATGTGATAAAAATGGAATTCCAAACAAATTTAAAATGTGCATGTACTTTTCTATATGTCACTTACGTTTTAGTTGCATCTTATTATAAATGAAACAAGAGCAAGTGCTTAAAGTTAATTTGTCGATATTTGAAACCGAAACCCAAATCACATCTTATGACATGACACATTTCAAGCAACAAATATCTTACTGAAAAGAAATGTATTCTTAACCCCTATTATTAAGAAATCAACACATAGGACATTATATAATACATTGAATACATGCAATGATAAAAATAATACCGAGCGAGTCCTATAAACAGTGTGTTTCTATACGTACAATGTCGCCTGAATACAGCAGTAGGACATTAAAATTATATTTACGCTAGAATGAAAAGAATGTTGTATGACAACTAGAATGATAGTCAAATACTGCAAGAAAAAAAACCTGGATTTAAATCACCATAAATTTCGTCCCAGAGAAGATTCATACCTCTACGTGTGTCGAATATTAACATGTGAAGATATGATTATAGTATAATGCTTTAATCAAATCACTCGCCTTGGAAATCTTCATTTTTATCTTACAGTCAACTAGACGCTCATCGTCTTGATCAATGAAAGAAACAGTAGGACACAATTTCATTTACCTTTTTTTCTATTTTGCTAGACGATGTCTAACACGAAGGCGGTGCAGAAGTTGTTCTTAAATCAACATACAATTATAGGGCTGAACGTCGCCTGCTTTGACAAGAACAAGGCCTGTTAAACAATGCTCCTGTATTAAACAAACTGCACAACAATGGCCATTTCAAGACTACGTTTTAGACACAACATGGCGCAAATTTACTACATGTCTTATTAGTAGTTTATTTCAATGCATGCTTGGGGTGCTACTACCCAACAGCTGTCTAATTATGGAATTCCAATAATTTCACGTTTAGTCAAAGAAATGACAAAAAGAATATCCATCATTCTTAGAGAAGTGTGAACTATTTGTAAAGACAAAATGCACGTGTTATGTTTATTAAGCTTTGATCTTTTTTTTTACATGTTATAATGTTTGGTTAGTTTAGGATTTTGTGTTATTTTTCTATGGGTTCATGAATCATATAGTGATATAAGTACTAGATGGTTGGTGAATAGTAATATTTCCAACCACGATTATTTCGCTTTTTGTGATCTTTGGAAGTCAATGATAATCTTCTAACTAGCCGAAACAAAGTTATATTAAACAAGCATTTTTAGAATACAACAAATAATTTCATCTGGTCACGTGACAAATCTCTGTATACAACGTATATGAAAATGTGTTGCTTTATGTGCTTAACACATTCAAGAAAAGGTTTGAAGATACCAATTGGGTAAATCAAAAACCGTAAATCAAAGGATAAAGAATACAATGACAAAACGAAAAAAAGGCCAGAAAGATAAACAATTATCTGCAATAACAATATAGGAAACTAAAGATTGAGAAACACGAACCCTCCATAACAATCCTGGCGTTCACTAAGGTGCTCCAGAAGAGTTACTGCTCCACATCAATAACAATCATGGCGTTAACTAAGGTGCTCCAGAAGAGTTACTGCTCCACATATTTGAAACAAGACATGCAAGTAATATAGCATTATTAATTAGTATATACTTACTGTACTTTCCAAAAAGCTTTCCTGATGCATCAATAGAGTTACGTTTTCGTCCAATTTTAATTCGGACATACATTCCGCTACATTCAGATTGAATATAGTATCTCCTTATTACGGTTGGTTCTTTTGGATTTGGAGGAATGCTGATGTCATTAAAATCAAAGTCGGTTTTATGAGGTATGGAAACCTGAAAAAAAACAATAAAACATGATTAGCATGTCGTTAATTTACTTCAATTGATGAACTTCACTGAACTAATTGCCCTCAATCTTACACAGAATAATATTGCAACACTTAGTAATAATCAAGCTTAAGGTACAAACACCTACAGCCTGTGGATTTTTATTTCTTTTATCATATTGGTAGCATGTAACACAGACTTCCACCTATTATACTGTCAAAACTAACAGACATACATGTACTAACGTCGCTTGTTATTAATCAGCATTTATTGCTGAATTGATTGGTTTATTGATTATTGCTCAACATTCAGCAAGCAGTATTTCAGCTGCATTCAGGACGAGAATATGATCATCAATATCTTAAAGCTATACAGAAATGGAGAAGATTTTATTGATAACACTCAGACACATAAATGTGTTACATGAGGACATAACATATATACAGTATTACATGAGAGATAGATAGGACTACCGGGACAACAACATTTTACTGCCACTGTATGGAGAGTTTGGTAGGGACGATAAATTTAGCCTTTGTAGAGGCTACAGTGCCTCTACTCTTTTTCGAAATCTACAAAAGAGGATTTTAGAGTGTGACACTCATCAAACACGTTACCCACCATGGTTGACGATCACATTTTCTGCGTTATTACATGACAACCCCCCAATCTAGTAATTGATTGTGTGTTGTTAACTAAAATATTTTTTCAGGAAATAAACAACAAATGCTAAAAATCTGATATCAGATAGCCGTTAGAAAATACACTTACTTAAACATGTCTATATTTTACAACATATCATGTTCTAGTATAAAACATTACAAAATTGGATATCGGGTATAAATGATATACATCTGTACACGTAATAGACCATAGAACTTAAGTATCATTTTCATACACTTAAATGTTTAAAATAAACTCATAATTCACTCCAAAAAAACATTATTGTATTTGTGGAAAGTGTTCTCATAATTCGTTCAAGTTGGTTTTTTTAGGTTTTATTGCAGTGTTTGTTGATGTCTTCTAACTATATATGGGATTCGATTAATTTTACTTACGTACATTCAAATGGTTAATAATGCGTTTAGTATCGTGAGAAAAAAAGATCTGCTTATAACCATATAACCAAGGCAATTGAGTAAATTTGATCAGTCGGTTGTTTTAGTTATCAGGATCATCAAGATATACAGTATAAACTAAACGGAATATGTTATCAATAAATTAGAGGTAAAAATCTACGATAGAGGGTTTGTAATGCTTCGAGAGCTTCAATGCATTCCTTAGATAGAGTCCAACCCAGCGTTAGCCAACTGTAAAATTAGAATGTTATCTGAGGATTTATCTAAATACTTGGTTCGATTGAATATCATAACTGCTATGAACTCTTGGTATTGCGTCTAGTCATAGTTACATAGTAGATGTGAGGTACTAAGGGTCATTCCTGCTATTCATACAAAGTTTGGCAGGTCCTAAATTGAAAGAAAAAAGGGTGTTTAACGAATATTATATACACCTTTTAAGCCAAATTTATTGTTAGACTTAATACAAATCGTTGAGACAGGTAAACCATGTCAAGGCGTGACGATGTCAGTTAAATCATAAATTATGAAATATATCCTATACGTATGTTTATGAAACATCTCCTTTGTAGCTTGCCTTTAAAATTATTTTATAACTTTCATCATATATATTACAAATAGTTAATTATGTCCCTGGTTAGACATAAAAAATCATCTCATTTTGAAATCCGAATCCTTTATTTAGTGAAATTTCTTTTGATGTTTTTTCATCATATCACTAAAATTTTGTATTAACTTTTCGATTTTTCATTTAGTTTCTTGTTAAGTTATAAATTTTAAAATATGAACCATATATTTCACATTTTTCATGGTTTCCCAAACTTCTCCGTGCTTTCTTTTCTTTTGTATAATGACACTTCTAATATATTGTTCACACAAATACTAATTTTATTACGTGTTTATATTTTATATACTTTGTTTATGACGTCAGCCTTTGATGAAAAAATTTGATTTAAATATAGATAGGACATTAGCATATTCATTTATTACACCATCTCTCATCCCCCACAATAAAAGACCAAAAATATGTTGTTATTGCGATAAAACACCCCCTAGTTCAACGGTTAATTAAATCAAATGGTCTCCAATGCAACTTCAAAATTCCTCCTTATACTATGAATAAATCAAATTAAATTAATTTTATGCTTGACTGTTTTAAATAGGGGTTTGTTGAGATATTCTTTAAGGTTTGGAGCTAATATATAATGATGATATTGGTCTTCATATATCGATAGATTTGCATTCAAGTTTAAGAGAACGTGAACATCCTCGCAAGTAAAACATTTTTACTGGTACAAGTTTATGACCTGCAAAAGGTAACAACATATTTAGAAAAGTTTAATTAAATTTTGACCGTATCGGTGGTGCAATGGTTAACGTGCTCGCCTCTAGCGTGGTAAATCGTGGATTTGAGCCCTGGTCGGGTCAAACCAAAGACTTAAATATTGGTAATTGATGCTTCTCCGCGATGCAAGAGCAAACTGGTTGGTTCAGAACCAGGATAATTTGGCCGAGTGATGTAATCTGGAGACTGTTTTTTTTCAGTGAGTTAGCACTATAAAAATCCAACTAAGCATGTTGGTCTAGTACAAAGCGGACAATGATTAACTAGCGTTAGATAACACAAAATAGTTCTAGAGAGTTAATAAAGCTGTTCATTATTACCGTGATTATTTAATGCCTGTGGAAAGCAGCACATCGGTAAATTAAGACAGCATAATGCATGTTAATTGCAGTGCTGTATTATTTTAAAGCTTTGATTTTAGTCAAATTGTAATAAACTTGGTGTGCATCGCATGATTGTACGTTAATAAATTTTATACGAGCATCAGCATACATAGTACTTAAATGGAGGCGATGAAATGTGTACTTGACGAACTCAAATTGGATTGTCTTTCATCACGCAATGATGCAAGGATAACGATTATATTCGCTGTGTGATGTCCAAATTATGTACATGCCAATGTATGTGTACAAAATGTATGTCAAATTATTATTGTTAATATTAGTTTGTTTTGGAGGACACTTTAGATTGAATTGTTGTTTAAATTGTTTATTTAACCCATAGAAAGGCTCAAATAAGTTTTCAATAAAAACATTCTTGTATGTTCTATTACTCCGTCTGTACTTTATAATGGGATGTTTGTTAATGCGGTAGGCCGTCCTTCGCTGCAACCAAAATTAACAGTCACTTAATCTTGTCCTGAATGGTATGTCAAATCTAACTGAGTATAATTAGTACGCAGTGTCAAGAATTTGACTACCTATGTCTGTTACAGGTAAAATATTTATCATGAAACCTGAAACTTAAACACAATAATTTAATGATCAGTAACGAATTCTTTGAAAATTGTTAATTGTATTCAAAAGTTGCTTTCCAACGAAAATATTTTCGTTCTATTTTATTATGTATCAATGATGTCTTGTTGTATTTAACTGAACCGAAAACATTTTTGTATAATCCATTTTTTTGTTAAATTTGGGGACAAAATCCCTTTTATCGGGTCAATTAGCAAAAAAGTGAAACTTAATGGATAAAACTTTAAAAAATATAAGTGACTGGGGTTTATAAAGTGCAATCTTTCTTTATATATGAACTGACAATACTGCACGAAGCAAAGTGCATTCCAATACTGAAACAAAGTTCAAAGGTGATCTTCAAACTCTGTGAACATTCAATACAGGTTCTGATGAATTAATCCATTCATGGGGATTTATTTTGAAATTATTATCTTTTATTCTTAACGAATGATCTTTAGCAATTGAATATCGTTCTTTTTAATACCGATACTCAACTTAAAGCTGATCAAACTCCTTTATAACAAGCTAGGTTTTATTTGTAAAGAGTTTTGTGCATGAATAATAACAAGAGAAGTTTATATTCAGGTACTCATCACCATGTGTGCATTTAATGCCTGATGAATTTATATTCAGACTGAAATACCACAAATATTTTTCCTTGCACAACTTTCCTTTTTGTGAAAACGGTAAAACTTTAATTATGATATTCATAAAAAAAAGACTAGCTATATTCTTCACCTGTTTTGCAGTTTTGACAGGTAAAACAAATTCCTTCCTAAAAGATTTCATTTTTTATTGCATAGTTTGTCCTTATGTTCACTCAAGTGAGAACTGCATGCATTTACCTGATATTGTTTAACATACTTCATTTATCATGTTAGTTATAAGCTATGATTAATTGTGAAGGAATACCATGATGATTTACATTATTTTTTAATATTTCATTGAGAAAATGTTCATTAGAATTTTAACTGACATTTGATTAACATGCTTATGTATTTTTGAAACATGTATCATAATATTTTTTTCCAGAATTTATAGAATAAAATGAATTAATATGTCATGGAAAGTAATATTTGTCTGTAACATTCAAAAATGAATAATTGTTCAAAATTAAGATTGATAGGACATCATTGCTGCTGTCAGGAAAATTCATATTTGTCTGTTACATTTTAAATGGAGAATTTTTCAAACCTAAAATTGATAGGACATCGTTGCTGATATTAGCTATAGAAGTAATGTCATTCTTCACGTTATTTTTATATCACAGAATTAGTTAACAATAAAAATAATACTGACATAATAACATATTTATCTTTTGTAAATAAACATTAGAGAATACCGAAAGGAGCAACCAAGAATGGACAATCCAGAGAAACTGGCAACAAAATGCTTACAAGACGAAGAAACCCAAAACCAAAACACCACACAATATGTGTTGGACACCTCTATACGTAAACAAATCACCTAAAAGTACTTGATGGTACATAAGACTGTAAACAAAAACATTTGATACAGTTTTGACAGACGTTTGCCATCTCGTTGTCACACTTAGCTATTTAACGATTTACAAAATCCTTATGTATAGTGCAAAGGCAATCCAACGCACTCTCCTGTTTATAACGGTAGTATGCCAAATCAGATAAATAGGTTATCTCATAAAAACCGTATTCAAAATGCTGATTTAGATAAAAAAAAAAAAATTCAGTATTCATACAACTTATTACAATTTAAGTAGCTTGTAAAACTGAATTTTATTACTTTCAAAATAAAGTGCACTTGTCGTGTTTTCTACTTCCCTTTTATCATTGATTTAAAATGTAAACTTTACCATATTAAAAACAACAAAGTGTAATCATGGCGTCTGTAGAAGATCTTATGAAAATATGACGATATGTCACTCAAATTTCTCGTTTCATTCCTTGTTATCTATTCATACGATTTTCTATTGGACTTTGGAACTGTTCTGACAGTGTGGTTACTGGTATCTTTTGTTATTCAATTTATTGCCAATAAAATAATATATTCCTTTTTAAGCCATCCATTTGTTTTAGGGCAGTAAAACATTATTTGAAAAGTTCTTCGTCTTGTGTACCCTATGTTGCCAGTTTCTCTGGACTGTCCTTTTTGATTGCCCCTTCGTCTTGTGTACCCTATGTTGCCAGTTTCTCTGGACTGTCCTTTTTGATTGCCCCTTCGTCTTGTGTACCCTATGTTGCCAGTTTCTCTGGACTGTCCTTTTTGATTGCCCCTTCGTCTTGTGTACCCTATGTTGCCAGTTTCTCTGGACTGT
>MJUT01064133.1:115046-134362 GCA_002080005.1 Gigantidas platifrons
TCCTTTTTGATTGCCCCTTCGTCTTGTGTACCCTATGTTGCCAGTTTCTCTGGACTGTTCCTTTTTGATTGCCCCTTCGTCTTGTGTACCCTATGTTGCCAGTTTCTCTGGACTGTTCCTTTTTGATTGCCCCTTCGTCTTGTGTACCCTATGTTGCCAGTTTCTCTGGACTGTCCTTTTTCAATAACTCTTCGGTAGTCTCTAACGTTTATTTAACTTTTTCAGAGACAAAATAAAAACATGCTATTTCAAGTGCAGATCTTTCATTTTTGTGGCAACCTAAGTTCTTATTTAATATACTCAAAGTATATCCCATAATATCTGGCTACAGTATATATGTAGCTAACATTTCAATATTATTCTCATTTATGAGTAACCACGATTTCAAATGATTGATAGTTCTTCAAATAATCTCATTTTCGATGGATCATACTGGTACCCAAACTTGACACGACGATCTGGGTCTCTTCTATGTTTATTTGACGATCTAGGTCTCTTCAATGTTTATTTGAAGTTAACACTCCGTTCTATTTATACTTTGTATTAAATAATTGAACACCATATTATGTTTACATTTTTGCCTTTGTAAACAAAGAGATAATTATACACAGTTTTGAATCGTTCAATTTATTTGAATACTGGATATGATTGTTTTGATAATCAATTTTATACAGAATTTGTGATTTTTTTCTATTTATTCACAATTAATACTTATTGAATTCTTATTATCTTATTGATACTGAATAAATACTTTGAACAAAGTATAGTCCAACAATGGTTGGCGGCTTTTCGTTAAATGTGCAACAGGTTTTTCAGTATACTAATTCAATTATCAATTAAAGACGGAAATTCTTCTCGGGTCTTACAGTTCAGAATAAATAAGAGGCCTCTGCTAAGACGTCGTAACTGTCGATAAAATCATTTCGCTGCTCGTGAAAACCAAGTACAAATGTACTTCCAATCAATTGAAAAAAGCTATAGAACAAAGGTAGAATGAAAATAAGTGTGTTTGAAATCAAAAGTAACTCGCTGATATATCAATGGGGAAAAACCTATCATAATTTATTTTGCTTCCTGGGGAGGAACAAATGTTTAACATTAAACAAATTAAGATCAAATTTGCTTTCATAAGTAAATATGATGAATAAAGAAAGACGAACATATTATTAACCAAATAAAAAACGAACTTAGAATACTCAAAATGACTACATGAGGAGGGGGAAAATGTCAAAATATCTAAGAATCGTAATATGCCTCAAATGAGTAAATGATAGAGAAAATGTAAAATATCTGTCATATGTAATTTGCTTCAATTTCAATGGAGCAAAAGACACCAGAATAATGTAATACATCTAACAGCGTAAATTACAAGAGAAAAATGTAAAACGTCTATAGTACGTAATTTGCCTCCAATGAGTAAGAAAGGTTTGAAGTTACCAAAGGAGTAATCAGAATACGTAAATCGAGGAAGGACACAATGGCGAAGAGAAAAATGTAGAACATTTAACGGATGTAATTTGCTTCCAATGAGTAAATGACGATGAGAAAAATGTAGAACATTTAACGAATGTAATTTGCTTTAATTGAGTAAATGGCGAGGAAAAAATGTCAAATATCTAAAGAGAAGTAATCTGGTATGTTAGTACTCCTTTTATATCAGTGTACATAACAATTATTATTTATGATTATAGTGCCATAAAACGTTACGTCAAATACCTCAACTTCACTTAATGGTGACATTTGTTCAGTTCCGCTTGATTTGTTCACTGCATTTACTTATATTTTATCAGATGAAATAACTGTTTTTTTTGGTGTATCATTTTAAGCAAGTCGAGTATTCAGTGAACATAAAAGCAATTACTTTGTTTTCTTACATCTTCTTGTTTATCGGTAAACATACAACATTCTATATAAAAAAAAAAGACCAAAGACCGCGAGCATCCTTGTTATTATTTTAATAGGAGTGGCATTTTGGAAGTACCAAAAAGATGGCATGACCGTATTTGGACATGCCATCTACGAAAAACACAATAGAGAATACAACACGTGACATTCAAAATTAATTTAGTTGTTCAGTCCTGTTACATAACAAATTTACCGTCTTTGTACCTATTCATATTATCGTTTTGTAAATTTATATTGTGATATTAAATATGTTCATTATACCATATCTTAAGAAGAATTTGAAGATACCAAAGGGGTAATCAGAATCCTTAAAACGAAGAAGGACAGAAAACACAATGGCTTACCTATAGTGAACTTAACCAGTCGATAAATACGATTTCTATAGAGATAAAACGACAACTCTGTTTTTCATATTTTCATCTAAAAGTACAATTCAAAGTCATTTGTGAAACTTTCCGGCGAGAAGAACTGTTTTTGAAGCGATATTGTCCAGTATTATGCTATCAAATGATATGCTTTAATAACTATGAAGATTAATTTGTTTTGATTTTCCTACAACTTATATGAATGTGTATTGTCTTCCATTTGATTATCATACACTATAATTATACCCATTTTTTTCCGATAGCAGGAACTACAAGAAGAATAAAACAATAGACGGTAGTTAGGGTACCCCTGGCGCATTATCCAATTAAAATGATAGATAAAAAGTAAAATGTATGTCGTTATTAATATCATTTCACGTATGTTTTGTAGCAGTGGGCAGATGAGCAACTTAATGCTCATAGCTCACAGTTAACCAACCAAAGTATAATTTACCATTCAAATATGTTGTTGGTTATGATATATGGTTTTTATACTATAAATGAATATAACGCTCGTTACTTTAAAGTTGATTTTCGGTTATTTGCAATGGTGGTCAAAAGTTCTGAAAAAAAGGACATAATAACAGATAGTCTGTGCTACTTGTACCCTGTAATTAGGTCTGTAAGACGTACTTGATCCTTTATATAACCAACTTATATACTCAGGTATATATTACCTCAACAAAATAGCTTGCTTTAGAAAAAAAAACTCACCTGAGAAGCGTCAACAATATACACGAGTAAAATGAGCAGCAGAGTAATCAACCTGAAAAAGTAAAATATCAGTAATTAACTCATATTACCAAATTAATACTTTTTTACTCTCTTATGCTACATGGATAAAATACTCATGCATGTTCTTATGTTTATGTATATAGATATCCTTTCATTTTCCTATGTTATCATGGATATATCCTTACATTTTCTTTCTTATGGAAACGTGGATAATATCCCTTCATGTTCATGTGTTCACGTTAATATATATATCCTAACATGTTCTAACGTGAACGTGGATAAAAATCCTTATATTTTCTAACGTGAATGTCGATAAATATCCTTAGATTTTCTTACGTTGTGCTGGATAAATAACCATACATTTTACTAAGTGACAATATATCCATATATTTTCGTGTTAACGTGGATAAAATGTCCCAATAGTTACGTCTATAGCTTTATAGGAAAACAACTTATGAAGTCCAAATACATGTAGAGTCTAAATAAAACCTTACTTGAAGAACATGAGACACCTGCAACCCACAGCTCTGACGAATGTGTACTTTGTCGTACATAAAGTGAGTAATATTATGTATCTAAGTGCTCCGGTAAAGCACACAGTTTGATAAAGAACACATTAGTCAGAGCAATGCGAAAGACAATAAACTTAAATTTGGAATGAGCACAAACAGACTCCTACAAAGTATATTAGAATGCATCAATGAAACATTAACGTAATTATATATGAAATGAAACATTGAGTTAATTATATATAAAACTGAAACATTAATTCAAAAGATGATGACCCTGCTTAAATAACCGCAATCAACATAAAATTAAACCAATCACAATAACATGATAAAAGGAAACGATAAAGGTATTCGGAGGTCAGAACATATATAGTGGGAGTCTGAGGACAAGTGGGTAGAAGATTATATATATGAGGGCGAACGTTGACGAGCATCTGAGTTCACCCCCGGTTTTTAGTGGGGTTCGTGTTACTCGATCTTTAGTTTTTTTATGTATGTTTTGTTGATCGTTGTTTGTCCTTTTGTACTTTTTCTTTTGGCCATTGTATTGCCTGTTCTTCTTCGATATACGGATTATGATTACCCCTTTGGTATCTTCAAACTCTTCTTGTTGAAGAGATTACTTTATTCTAAGTAAGCATGAAAATACATGTACTAACTCCTTTCCTTCACCTCTCTACAAAATTAATGAACAAGTCACCTCAAAAGTCATGTCTAAATATATATTTGTACACCATCTTGGAAAGGTTTTAAAGGTCCATCAGATATATAACAAAATCTAATTGACATTTCATTGAATCATGTCCAAATTATTTAAAATATTTCTTAAAAGTAATTGATACCTGTCATAATTCAACAAAACAATCAAAATAGAATAGAATAGAGTGCATAACAAATAACATATGCTTTAATAGACAGAAGAGAAAATTGTCAGTAATATAATTCATACAACTAACATATAGCTTCTGTCTCTGTTGTCTTAGTAAATTTCAAAATAAAGAAAGGCAAACAAGGGGGTGGTTTGGGATCCAATTAACTAGTTTAATAACGCCACGATTTCGTCTCTATTCCACGCCAGGACATGAATTTTAATCAGCTTGTGGAGGCCATTGTGGCTATGATTGTGTGATTGTTACATAGATTTACATGTCCCTATTATACTATTTTTTTGTGAGCTTGATTCGTCGTCCTGTGGAGAGGTGTACGTGATGTGATAATGTGATACATTTGTGTTAATGACTTCCGACAGGTCTGTGGTATTCTCCTGTTAGTTTAATAAACATCCGCTAATAAAATGATCCGCCACAATATGGCAGAATTATTGTGGAAGTTGTCATTAGCCACCTATAACCATAACGCTGACACATTCGTTTGCTTATGTTGTTTCCACTTCTGTATTTTAGAATTCTGAGGTTAGACAGCTGAATGGTCAGTAATTTTGTCTTTGTTTATTGTGTCTGTCATTACTGATTTACTTTTCATTTTCGATTGTATGAGGAAAAGTGAGAAAAATGAAAGTATCTTCATATTGAAGTAAATATTACTTATGTAAGTTACTACTTCATATTTTAATTACTTGTGAATCTCTTGAATCTTGAACATTTAGTAATCCTGCTGATTAAAAAAGTTACAAGTCTGACTCATTTTCGTAATGGAATATATATGTTGCAATCGTTTTCTATAGTGAGAAAACAAAACGCTAGAGACTTCTCTCGGACGAAAGCAACAAAATATAATACCATATCAATGAAGGAAGAACTATTAGTTTCACCAATTTATCTTAACTTTATAATATTTTGCACGTCTTGCTTAGAATTTGTGAATACTTTTATCCTTCGTATTTAAGTGTTTAATAGCAATATTTCATTGTGATTTGTTGAAGATTTATTGTCATTAATTTTGAAATGGCATTGTAGACAAGTATTATTTATATTTCATTTAAACATTTTTATATTGCAAGTTATTCTATGACAACGTTGTGTTTTCTGCAGAACGTAACCAATTGTTAGCGTGCAATATGTCCCTGGCATTGCTTCATAATCATGACGTTGTCGTTTGGTATACATGACCTTAAATATCATTTAGACAAGTTTGTTAAGCAAAAAGGCCGGTTATTGCATGAATATTTGTGAATAATGACCTTCATAGAATATGAATTGAACTCAGGACCTCGTGCAATATAATATTCTACTCATGCCAATATTCATTTACATGGATGACCTTAGACAATTTTTATGATCCTGTTTAGGCCCTGTGGTTCGCTTGCTCCCAATACTTTTAAAATTATTTTGCTTTCCAACCTTTCGACTTTAAGCCTACCTGATGAAGGTTATTCCAGAAACGCGTCGTGTGCACTAAATTTGATAACTACGTTTTATTAGTGCAAAAATCTGCTATATAAAAACCTGGACGAGTTCTTTTTAATAATTATGAAATTGTTTTATTTCACAAAATCGTTTCCTTTCTCAAATGATATAGAGATTTAGAGTGTCCTTCTAAAAGATGAAGTGAGATTTATTTTCTTGAAGTTTTGATTTTGAATTTTGCAGCATTAATTTCATATATATTTTTGTTCTGATCGGAAAAAAATTGCTTAAATATGTCACAATATCTGAACGCAATATGTAAAAAATGAAGGCATAGACCAAATGAAAAATAACTCCGTGCGTTCAACCTCGTGTTTACAATAAATTTATAAAAGTTAGTAAAATCTAGTCAAAATAATCTACATTTATTCCATTGAAATGTAGACTTGTCCAAAAACAAGTTTATATAACAAGAAAATGGCTCGTGATAACAACATAAAAATTTGAACATTATCCATGTGACAATAACCATAAAATAATAATACTGGGTCAATATAAAAATATTGTCATACAAATTTACAAAAATATCTAGTATGTACTACAAGCTAAACCAAGTTAAAACTAAATTGTCATTCTGTGGCCTGTGTGACCTTGTCAAAGAAAAACAAAGCATAGTAAATACATACTATACATGTGAATGTAACAAATGTCTACGATATAATTCCCCCTCAGGTAATACAAATAGTTTACACCTGCATTCTTTAATTTTCTGGTGTTTTCTAAGATGAATTTGGATTTAAATATTATTATTGGAAATTATTTCCTGTATTCCCTAAGTAAATATTACCCTGAATGTTTTTATAGAGAAGGATTAAAATCATATTACACCGTCATTGAAACTAATTCTATAATAATATTGTAAAAATTAACAGAACTTTAGCCACTTACAGGTGTTTCTTTGACTGACTACCTCTTCAAGGTCAAATAAAGAGTTTAATGACCTTGAAGATTGTTCATTTGAGATAAGGGAGGGAATTGTTGATAATGAACATCAATTAGTCGAAATAGTTGTAAAATACTTTTCAAAGTAGACATTAAAGTTGAAAAATAGTGTTAAAACTTAGCTGAGACTATTATTACTGGTAATAGAGTTTTGCTTGTTTTTGATTTGTTTTTGTTTTTTGTTTTTTGTTTTAGCCGGTCATGGTCGTGATCGTATGGTACATGTAGTTGAATTTACATCTACCTATGCTCAATCAGTGCCGATAATCAACAGTGTGATTCCTGTCCGTGGTGGGATGTACTCAATGCAACATTATGTGATAATACTAGAAGGTCGACGATGTTCTCCGGGTACTCCGGTTTCCTCCACCAATAAAACTGAACGCAACTATATAACTGGAATATTGCTGAAAGTGGCGCTAAACGCCAACGACCCCAACCTTGGTTTTTGCACAAAACTAAAATGGCAAAAAGCAGTTACTTTTCTTACGCAAGTTATTTCTCCTAAATTATTTTAAATCAATGGGTTTTTTTTTAAATTGTTACCAACACTTTTCCTGTGAACCATATTTTTTAATTACAAAATGTATCTCCCTTTTATTAACACGGGGGTTCCCCTGTGAAGTATATATCACATGCGGCTTTTTAAATTGTCTGCCTTTATCAAGATATATTCTACATGCCGGCTATAAAATCCACACTAATTTGTAACCATCAAGTTAGATTACATCTCTTAAGTGATATTTACATTAAATAACAATTTAAGGACAAAAACCATCCTTTTCCCCGGGGCCCATACGACACATCTTAGTCAGGACTTCAAAGAAGATACATAATCTATCTACTAATGAGTATTTTACTTGGCTCTATCTTCAAATGAATGTGTTAAGGCCTTAGTAGGATTGTTTTATACCCATTTTAATGTGTATTAGCTATTATTGACCACACAAGTGTAAAATGACATTTCAGATTGTTCAGTAAGCCCTTTAATATATTTTATACAGGTAGACTCTATTGAAATAGACGATTGTCATTTTTAACGTCAAAATATCAAGATAAAATACAGACCCACAAAATCATTGAATACGGAATTTCTAAAGAGGTAAGATCAAAACCTGACAGGTTCAACAAAAAACAGTTAAACTGAATTATGTTCAAATGAATGAAAATTGTAATAAACATTGTCCAAACTCTGTTTGAGTAACACCTTTAATCACCTTTAGACGAACATTGTCTGCATTTCTCAGGTGTTCATATTCTTTGGACAATGAGTTGACTCTGGGGACATTGCTCGCAAATAATGAGAAAAATTATTGACCAATGGAGTAAAAGTAAGGCGCGTGTGCAAATGCATCTAAGATGACTTAGTCTACAAATTAATATACATCTTTGATTGTTTGGGAATTAATAATTTTTTACACTTGAAGAAAACGACATTTGTTTTCTTTAGTGTAAATGAAAAAGCTTGTAAAAAGTTCTTTACCCAAATATAAAACAGTTTTATTAAAATGAAATAAACTAGGTGAACGAACTATGTAGAAATTGATGATGTGCAAATGGTTGCTGTGTTAGCAAATGTCCACCTCCACAAAGAAGAGCTCGTCTTTATTGCAGAGTCGAATTTTAGTATCTAGGGGATAGAGACATGGATGATATGGTATGCGACGCTATTAATACAAATATATTTTAAAATTAACTGTCAAATCCCGGTGCTTCGTCTTTAAAATGAAGTTTATCATTGATCTAAGACTTCATTGAACAAAATTCTGATTGGAAATCTATGTAAATTAAACCTTCTTCTAGCCTTGATAATGTTCTATCTGATTTTGTTTATCATTGTGGAATTGATAGCATAAACTGACCTCAATGTTTATACTAACACTGCAAATGTTCATTTGATTGTGAAATTTAATCTTCGAATAAATATTATCTATATGAAAATGTGATATTTAAAATGTAAATACAACCCTATACATAGTCAAATACGAAAAATACCCTGTTTTCTTAATAATCATGATACATCAAAATTTATAAAATTTATAAAAATTTTGAATTAAATGAAATATAACTGAATATGACAAAGCAAATTAATCTGTATATGTAGAAAAATTTCCGGAAAATTGGTAGAGTGTTTAAAACCAAAATCTTTTTTTATATGCATGACAGAACTGCAGATGGGTATTAAGGTGTAAATTAATCAAAAACAAATCAAGTAAAATCCTCAAAAACAGATTTTTGTTATAGATATAATTCCATACAGGAGTTTGATCACATCACTGTCAATAACTTTAAAGCATATCTAACCAACTAAGTTTTTACCTAGAAAAAGCGCGGAGTTCACAGGAAACGCAGCCGACTCTCTAACATCCGAACTGTGTTGCCGCCATCGGATGTCAACATAAAAATATACAGTCGCAACTTTTTCCATGTGAAAAAGGAAAACAAACATTAAAATAAAAATTTTATCTGCATTACACAGATATGCATGTTTACCCAAGACAGAATAGTGATCTCAAGTCAGGTTGTATAGATTTATCATTGTAAGTAATTGCAGTGTGCACGAAGTCAAGTCTGCGGTTCAAGGGAACAAAATCAATTTGTCTAACTTGCCGACTCGTCAGTCGAATTTAGTGTATATTTTTTACTAGGTTCTCATCTGTTTTGCTTGACATTAAGTCAATATTTTAACCAAGTTTTATAAACTTTGCAAACTAAAAAAGAACTAGTTTTAAGTAACATTTACAGAGAAACAATATAAAGTTTGATTCTACCCACCTGCATCGATAGCTAATGTCTGTAGCACTTTTCCTCATAATGCGTCAAGACCCCGGATTCGGAAGCTTTTGGCCATGTTAAGATGCTTAAGAAGTCACTTGGCCATCTATAGGGGTTTGATCTCAAGGAAAACATACGGTATCTATTTCACAAAAAAACCACTGTTGGGTATAGGTGTAATAAAAAAAACAACAAAATAATATAACCGTCACTAAAATCTCTCTCCGAAAATCTAACTAATATGTTTGTATTATCGCCTCCATTTTTAGTGGATATAAAATAATATGTAAAATAATCATGTTTTGATTAATCCTTATTTTACATTTCTGAATATTCAATTAGGGAATCATCACATAAAATAAACTTCTGAGCTATCTTAAGACGCAACACAAAATGAACGCACTTTTAAAACATGTGCAGAGAGATTTATCCATCCTGTATATAAATAAATATATTTTAAAAATCAAATACTATTTTATATTTGTAATTAAATCCAGATTTACAACATGTAAAGTTCTTCCGATATTTGTATAAATAATTGCACATTATATCACTTATTTAATAAAACAACTAATTTCACTTTTATATTTCATGGCAGAGCCTAAGCGTACACATATAGTCCCGACAGCGGATCACCTGTATAATGATAAACTTTGAGTTCATCACCACCGATTCGTGTTCTCCTTACCGTGACTCTAACTTTTGATTGGTCGATAGTAAACAATACAAAACATGAATAAACAACAAGCTAGTATTTTTAAATACTTATATAAGGTTTAAATAGTACAAAATTTAAACATTTAGTTTATGATCTTTCTCATTTATAGAGTGCTGAAGTAGGACACTTTGCAACCGTATATGGTAAATCAATTTTACCAGTAAATACATATAGCGCTCCCTTTTCATCCAAAATTGATTTCTTGAAACGGATGTCAAAAATAAATTTAGGATACACCTACATTTTAATCCAACTTTGCATTTACTACATTTTTACAAGGGAAACACATAAGCCGTTCTGGTGCGTAAAATTAAATTTTAAAGTATTGATAGAGAAATATCCCGTCTCTTTCATTCATATCGTGTCAGTCACTCTATTTGAGCTTTCAAAATATTGTATTTTTTTAAAGTTATTATCTTTAATTTTATTTTCATTTTCTCGTTTTTTATTTTTAACCTATATTGTTAATTCATAAATCAGAATATCAACAATTTGTTAAATTCACTTTTTTATGGTCTACAATATCACAGACAGTTTCCATTTTGTTTTCTGTGTCAAAATGATTATGAATTCAGGAGATAAAATTAAATTTGACCCTATTAAACCCTAATACATTCTAGTTATGGAGATAAACATTTATATATTTAATAAATACAGATAGTTTTATTTGAAATAAAAGTAATGTCAGTGTTTTGGGTACGTACCTTTTCTACCAATATATCTCGAGAGTAAATATTATTATGTATTTTTTTATATTTTGTTCGGATTACCACTATTTTTCATATAAATTGTTTATGTACATTAATTTTCTTTTATCAGATTTTAGATAAATTTCAAAGATCAATTTCTAAATTTAGTTTTTCATATAAAATTATCATCGATAACAAAAAAACATGGAGGTAATATACTTTCGATTTTGTAGATAATCCTCAGAATATCCCGGGTAATACGTTAAGAAGCCGAGACCACCCCGAAGCTTGTAATATTTGTTCGCTTTGACACTGTTGCAATTATTTTCCAATTATATCTGTCAACTGTGTAAATTTCGATTACCTCCCCTTTCGTGTTTTTAAATAATCATCATTTAAATTGTTCAAAGGTCCGAGTAACAAAACATCCACATATATTACAGACATGTGAGCAAAATGAAATAATATTAAATTAGAATATCAAAGATGCAAAGTACTTTAAAACGTCTTACAACTGACCAGATTCGTGAAAAAAAATGTATTCAGAACTATAATGATATTTGATTTTCACACGTCAACACAAGAGCCACAATCAATCAGCTTTCAATCTTACAGCGAGTGACGTATTTGACTTTCAAAAAAAGTTTTCCGTGAGTTTACGTTAGAAATTTGCTAAAACAAATTCTAAATTGGAGGGACAAAGATTTTCGACTACAAAATGTATTTTGAACCTAAATTTAAATTGTTTAAATATAATGAGGCATGTGTGGAAGAGTGGCCAAGTTCGTTGACGTATGACCACAAGGCTACATTGTTGCTCCGAGTTCTGCATTTCATACGTCCGCGTTGAGCCATATCCATTTTTCAATGATCGTGCCTATCAAAACTCTAATTGCCCGGAAAGGAGACGCTTTCAGATTATGAGATTTTGACAGATGATCGGCAAATGATTAGGAATTGCATACAGAGATTGATGTGGAAATAAAATGGGGGTGAATTTGATGTTTTCTGTGATCAAACTTGAAATTTCACAAAAAATATTGTCAATTTCACGTACAACAGCCGATAACTTCAAGAATGTCCAATCATTCGCGTGCAATTTGACATCATTTGAAAGCAAAGTCATTTCTAAAGCGTTGGGTGTAATTATTTTGTCAAAATGATAACTTATTGTTGCGGAGTGATGTAAAGAAAATATCCTACCTGTTGTTGTTGTTATCGTGCTTTCTCCGCGTTTTACATATCCTTCCAAGTTTGGCATATCAGTATGAAGGGGGTGTTAAAAACTTGTACTGTAAAACCTCATGTTAACTTGTACTGTAAAACCCCATACTTAAATAAGACACAAACTTCACCTTGTAAAACTAAAGAAAATTACATTAAACTATGTTTGCCTAGAAATTCTTAAGAAAACATCAACTGATATGTAAAATTATCTGAAGAGAAAGAAAAACGAGAAAACAAAATAAATTCTAACATCTTATCTTTTTCCATAAAACTAAATTTGTTCAGAGTATGCTTGTTGGTCCCTACAGACAATGTGATAGCATTACAGAGCTGCAACAATGAAGGAAAATAAACATGACACAATTTATCAACTAAAAACCTGGTAATATTTAGGAAGATATAGAAATGCAAAGTTATTATTCAACAAAAGGAACAGACCGATCAAAATAAAATACAATATAATAATATTATGGTTTATGAAAAAATGCTGTACATTTTTTTCTTTTCATTGGACGCCCACGTAATTATAAACAAATGTCCATTTCAATTGCTATACAAACCAATGGTAGAACAATTTCATACTTTTAAATTGGTACATACGTATATGTTATCTGGATGTGAATTGATTGATACCGAAAATATCAGCCTGCCGAGCCAGAATATGAAATTTGTTGGCGAGTGAGCGAAGCGAACGAGTCACAATCTTCATATTCTGTCGAGCAGGCTGATATTTTTCGGTATCAATTATATTCACATTCAGATGACATGTTTATCATCCTTAAATCAACCATAAACACGGATACATCTATATTTGTATTTTTCGCGGGAAAAATTACATGATTCAAAATATTCAAAATACGCTTCCCCAAAACCGTAGTTCATAAGTAGTTTGCAAAATATACCATTCATTTTTACAGGTTTATATAAATGTTAAGATTGTTGGATTTTCCCTTTAATGGGGATATTCATTTTTTTTATATTAAAAACATCAAAGTCACCCATTTTCATTAAAGGTTTTGCTTACCAATGCCGTTCCGGTTTAGAAAACATGACGGTCACAACCTCCTTTATGACGTAAAAAATTATGACGTCTGAGGAGAGGTTATCAAGAATTGTGTAAAGTACATTTTTGTAGGACGATGTTTGTTGATATTTCTAACGCGACAGTTCTTAATTTGATATATGTTTTAAAAAATAATGTTAACTAGCTAATAGTGTAGATGATTTTATTTATTTTTGCCATCTTCACAGGAATTATCGTTTAAATGTTAGGAGAATTTGGTGATAACTCCTGCTGACTGTTGATAAGTCCTGCTCAGCTCACGCGGACTTTGATACGAGTTTTGTTTATGGAGCCAGCAGGTACATATAGCCGGATGGAAGGATGATAAATGCGAAATACTAGTCTACATATATACTAACGAAACACGGGTATTTGTGCATGTAATTACCCCCTTTATAATTTCATTTTACATATTTATTTTCAATAAAATTACTTTATTATTTTCTTTTTCCCCCTTTATCTAACGTGTTCTTGTCCATATTCAAACAATCTTATAATGGTAAAATATTCATACAATCTTATAATGGTAACCGCAGCATACATGTGTCGCCCCTCTACTGTGGAATATAAGACTAGAGGGGCAACACATGTAAGTTGCTGTTACCATACTATTTTATGGATATTGACAGGACCACGGTAAATAAAGCTTTGTATTAGTGTTAGGGTTATGGTGTTTAACGCCACTTTCAACAATATTTTAGTTATATCGTGGCGGTCAGTTTTATTTGTGGAGGAAACCATGATACCCGGAGAGAACCACTGACCTACCGCAAGTCACTGACAAACTTTATCACATAATGTTGTATCGAGTACACCTAGCCATGAGCGGGATTCGCATTCACAACGCTAGTGGTGATAGGCATTGATTGTACATGTATAGTTATAATAATATAAAAATAAGTAAAGAAAAGAAAGGAGTCGAAAATAGTAAAGAAATTATGTAAACATAATTTTTTTTAAGAAAAAGTGGGTATTTTCATTCCGGAACACGCGCGTGTGCACCGCAGGAAGACATTTCTAGTCAAAGAAACAATGTCTGACATATTTCAAAGAAAAGATCATAACATCTATCTTAAGTACTAGGAAATATCAATATTTATTTTTGCAGATTCTGTGTACATATATACATTATTATCTTATCGAATTAGGTGAAGATTTCCTGCTGGGATTTTAATACGTAAAATATTTTTGAAATAAATTTTAAGGGGGTGTAACAAGATAAAATGGTCCAGTCAATTACGTGATAATTGGTTGTCTGTATTAGGTAGTACGGAGGAATCAACAATTTAGGGAAATCCCCTAATGTCAATAAAAAGGTAGATATCAAAATTAGTGCGCACGGCACGTTTCTGGATCAACCATCATCAGGTACACTCAAAATAGAAAGATTGGAAAGACAAATAATCTAAAGTTTTGGAAGCAATAAAAAAAAATATTGGATTTTGAAGGAATTTTCACAAAAAACACTTTATATGTTCAAAAAATCGATATGAATGAAAATAGTATCAATAAGACTGGACACATAGACTATACTACGAAATTCTTGCACAGACAAAAAGCAGTGGGGACACACCGGGGAACAGATTCATGGTTGAACATTTAGTCTGTTAATAAAATAGTATACATTTGTATATAAGGAGTGGCATGAATACCTATTAAGGTTTTAGAAATTTCTTTAATCAATAAAAAACAACGATTATGCAAATTCTTATAATTGAAATTGGGGAACAATAAAATTCCTTTAAATATTATTTTTGAGATTTATAACGTCAAAGAACAGCTGTAAAAACATAAACTAAAATACAAACAGAGCTGAATTTATACCTCTGTTTCTATTCAAAATTACTACAAATGCTCTACTACAAACGGTTAAGGTGAAAATCAGAAATTGTTTTACATATTGTAGATAAAAAAACAAATTAAGTGGCTTGACAAACAAAAAAGCAACATAACAGATGAACGATTTTCATAATATTCAGTGTTCATCCAAAATTACCTTAAAAAGCTTATTTTCTAAGAGCAAAAATGCCCATTGTTGTCATATCCATAAAGGCCTTTTTATTCGATTGGGTACTATTTTTCTCTGAATATTACACAAATTAAACAATTGGAGGGAAAATGTAATTTCAAGATATAAAGGAATCGTAATTCTACGTGAGTTATTTTTTTTCTAATAAATCAATATTTCTGCACTTAATACATATTTTTTTTCCATCTAAAATTCTGTCAATCTTCAACAGAAAACTGAAATCAAAGTAAAGTTACTATCTATGACAGTTAATTTGCTGGTGGCAAACCAGTACGCCGTTCTTTCTGTGAGACCGGAAGCTAATTTTTGGATTAAACAGCAATCAGTCTATTGTTATTCAATTATTTTAACAATTATATCTGGCATCAGAAACATGTAGTGATAATTATTAATGTAAAGTATTCAATACATTAATGTCTAAATCTTAATTGATTAAAAATAAAACACTATCGATGGTGGCCATCTTGAAATAATTGACTCGGGGGTTTGATCAGACATGGGAATGTACGAAACAGCAAAAATCAACAAAATAATCCGATAGTAAAATTGACACACGATAAACTTTCTTTTTATTTACAGATGCTAAAGGGAATTAATTGAATATATATGTAATATATAGATATAGATAATTTAAATCATCTCATACATAGATGAAAGCATGACCTATTAAAATAGTATCTTCTTGTGTTTTGACGAAACTGATATGATTTAACTTAAGAAAAAATTGTAACACGTTAAGAGAGAAAACAAAATACATATAGTGAAATAGAGTAAAAGCTCAAAAATCATAACAACTATTTATTTTTAATATTCAAAATGGAAAAAAAACCACTTACTCAGCAAAATGTGACACAAATATATTGATTGATTGATAAATATACAAATAAATATAATCGGCAAAAAATAATAAAAAGAACAAAAATGAATTAATATACATAATGTAATTGACTTGTCTTAAATAAAAGGTTTGTTTTATTGTCTATCTAAGACATTCAGAATGTGTAGATGAAGATATTAGTAAAACATAGATATTGCTTTCCTTCTTTTTATCATCGCAAATATAAAGCTCTTAAACAGGACCGGTATTAAGAGGTGCGCGGCCCAAATGTTCTGTGTAAAGCCTGCAGTTTGTTATTGTGTGTATTTGAACAGCCTAGAGTAGATAACTCTAGTGCAGGGTCCAATTGGGAGTAATTGGTCCAATTGACTTGAGGCCGACCTGCACTTAAAAGTAAATCAACAGTTCTGAACTGTATAGTGAACATTCTACATAAAGTATATTGGCGTGATTGAAGTGACACTGGCTGTGAGATTTAGAACAGCAGTTCATGGTTATTGTCTAATAGTCACATTCAGTATTTCTTGTATACGATATACTGTATAGGTAATTACTAACCCATTACATTGCCCAAACGAAATCTTGAATTACTTCCTAAAAGTCTAATAATACCCAATATAAAATTAAGCTCATACATACTATGATACCATTACAGTTATAGACAATTATACACGTGTAGCCTCCATACGTCCAAACACAAATGAGAAATAAAGCCAAGAACGATATAACACATTAAAGCAAATTTGTAACAGTAAATATTTAAATAAATATGTTGCTAAGTGCTAAGAACTGTCAAATCTTACGATGAATAACAGTATTTACAAGAACTATAAAGTTTGTCAGTGACTTGTGGCAGATCGGTGGTTCTCTCCGGGTATCATGGTTTCCTCCACCAATAAAACTGACCGCCACGAGATAACTGAAATATTGTTGAAAGTGGCGTTAAACACCATGACCCTAACCCTTAATCATGCGGCATAATTACACCGTCTAAAAATAAAGAGGATTTTATTTACCATTCATATATATCATCTACTAAATTCTTTCCCTCTTTTCCTCTGACAAAGTGTGTACATGTACTATGGAAGAGTATGCTTAAATATTTTATTTTCAAAAATATCTTGATAAAAATTGATTCGACCAATTATACCAATTAATATTTATTTTCAAATGCAATAAATAAAACAATATTTTAGAAACAAAAGAAAACTATAACATTTTCTTTTTTGTCTGTATTAAAAAAAAATTAAATAAGAATTCTCAAATAAATGAGTTTCACAAGTTGATTAAGTAAAATCTCTTATAACCTGTCAGATGTGTGTATATGTATAACAGCATGCATTATAATTAATATTTAAAAAAAAAAAAAGTGAATATAAAAAATATGGATATAACTTATAGAGCAAAAAAAAAATACAAAAAATAGGTGAACAGTTAATGCTGTGTATAGGTGCTACACAATGGGGTTATTACGCAGTGATTGAAATAGAAAGTATTAATACTATTTAAACTATTTAATAATAGAAAAAAATAAGTGCTGCAACTTACCATTTGCATGTATAAATCATGGAATCTGAGAATACAACATGTCCTGTCTTCCCCACATACTAGTAGATACGATTTCTATTGTGACATACTTCCCCTAAATTTAAAACACTTTAATTTATTGAGGAGATTTAAGTGTACACAATTACAGATTTACATGTATACTGACGTCATGCATTCGGAAGTGACTTGAATGAAAGAGAACGTAGGTCCATTTTCACATACGTGAAAAACAAAATAGTTCAGATTCCTACCATTTTTGGAAGTTTGCTTTTAATCTTGAACTTAAAAGGTATGTTCATCTTATCTCTAAAGACACTCAAAACCTGCATATAGGTTGGGCTGCAGATATAGACTAAAGACGAACAATGTTTACTTTAAAAAGTAATTGCTATATTAACATATCAAATGTGGAGCCTTGTTGCATAAGATTAACACCTTGATGTCAAAACATACCACACGGGTATAAAGCAGCATCAAGACATACCACAAAGATATAAGGCAGTACCCCTAATCATTATTGGACTTTGATACTTGATTTTAGAACTGCGTTCCTTTCTTGTGACGAAAACTAATTCAAAATATGTAATTTGTATAATTATCTTAACTTCACTTTTCTTTGGTGTGCGATATGCGCTTTGCGTCATGATTATAGAAAGTCATTTAAAATGTCAGTTTCATATTAAATGTTTCCTTTGATCTGAAACAACAAAAACAACGGATTTACTAATTATCTAAAATTAACCGAAAACTGTATACAGGGTTATAATACATAAACATAATAGTGGCAATTTCTCCACGATTGAACAACCATAACTATACTCTATGTCACAAGAACCATTTTTCCAAAATATGGTACTTATATTGTTTATATTCCCGATCCTTACCCCCTTTGCAATGAAAATCAGATAGTATATTCAATCACATCACAAGATAAATGGTCTATGTTTTATATTCTTCCTTGGCATTTGAATAAATGATTGCATCCTTGACTTTCTCTACGGGGATTTAACATTGCGTGGTCGCCATCTTTGTTTCTAATGGACGTTGAGTTGTCTACCTAGCTTCGTTAATTTTGCCTTTACGATTTAAATAACAACTTTTCGTTAAGGTTTCTGGCATTTCTGAGGTTTCCTCGTGATTTAAATATGACAACGTTGTCTTATTGTCTGCCCATGTTTCGGCTATCCTGATATTTCAATGTCTTTGATGGATGCCCACTGTAAATCATATCCTAGGAACTGCATGTTGAGTACTGTACACGATGATAGACGACCACTGTCGGGCAAATCCTATTAACTAGATGTTGAGTACTATGTATGAGGATATATTTCCCACCGTCAGGCAAACACTGGTAACTAGATGTTGAATACTATGTACGAGGATAGATTTCCCACCGTCATGAAAACACTGGCAACTAGATGTTGAGTACTATGTATGAGGATAGATTTCCCACCGTCAGGCAAACACTGGTAACTAGATGTTGATTACTATGTACGAGGATAGACTTCCCATCGTCAGACAAACACTGGTAACTAGATGTTGAGTACTGTGTACGATGATAGATTTCCCACCGTCAGGCAAACACTGGTAACTAGATGTTGAGTACT
>MJUT01064133.1:143406-160484 GCA_002080005.1 Gigantidas platifrons
CCTCTATAGGAGTAATCTCTTGTTTGGGATGTCTCACACATTCCATCATCGGGCATGTGTCCACGCCTTCTTCAATACCCTCTATCTCACACATTCCATCATCGGGCATGTGTCCACGCCTTCTTCAATACCATCTATCTCACACATTCCATCATCGGGCATGTGTCCACGCCTTCTTCGATACCCTCTATCTCACACATTCCATCATCGGGCATGTGTCCACGCCTTCTTCAATACCCTCTATCTCACACATTCCATCATCGGGCATGTGTCCACGCCTTCTTCAATATCCTCTATAGGAGTGGTTCCTATTATTCCGATGTCTTTGTCATGAAGGGGATGAGCTCATCAATTTGATGTCCTCCGCCTGTTCGTCTTACTTCTCGACGTATCTGCGCAGCATATTTCTTTGTGTTTCTCGTATAAGTAGTCCATTTCTTCCTGACTTCTTCTGTTGTGCGAACATATTCCTTGTTGCAGGAATTTATCTTGGCTCAAATGTTTTCCCATGCCCTCTTCTTGGTTGCATTGGTAGCTACATTTGTGTGTTTGCTAAATAGTAGCGATTTCTGTTTCTCCACTTCATCCAAAAGAGTTTGGAGCTCCATCTCTGTAAAATTTGGGCTCCTATTCTTGCTCATATTTCCATCGACTAATTACGTTCAAGTTTTTTCGAACGTATTTATATGAAAAGTTGCACGAAACCCTTTGAACTCTTAATGAAACGCATCGATTGACACTTGGCAGGTTTAATTCTTCTCATAAAACTAACAATCAATCAATATACTTGTATGCAATACACATTTACATGTACATGTAGTTTTTAAGATAAAAATTACGTATTTTCATAAGAAAACTTTTACGGGTCGCAATTACCGTGGGATCTCGATTATTTATCTTCATCGTATCTTTCATAATCCTTCTAAGAAGAACATTTGAGTGATGGTATGTTAATAAGGAAACTGCTATATATAAATACAGATCGGTTACGAAAAAAAACCAGTTGGACCACGAGTGGTGAGTGGATGAGTATCAGAGCGCGATTGGGGGTTACCGACGAATGGAAATTATCCAAACATTTCAATTTATATAAGCTAGACTAATAAATGATTTTTATAACAATAAATACCTTATGAAGAATACATGATTTGTGACATAAGAAATATTGATAGAAATGCAGTGCTTGTACAATGGTCGTGTGTTCATTTACAATCCAGTCGAATAAAACAAAATTAATAATAAGGCAAAGCTAAAGAAAAAAAAAACTTTAAAATAAATAAACATTTTAATAGCAAGCATAAATTACAAGAAGCTTATATACCTTGTGGTCCAGAATAAAAGTTTTAATTAATATTCTGCACACGGAGATCAAAGTTGATATATAATCAAGCATTGCTGTCAAAACACCAGAACGTGTCAGGCACATTTCATGTTAAAGAACTGACAAAATAAAGTAGAATTCGTGACATATTGACGATTTGGTTCAGTATTTGATTTGTTATAATTGATTCAAATTTTCTCCCAGTGTCAGCGGTCGATATATCAAGGAGAGCTCCCGGATGGTTGAAAATGGATCTGGAATGTACATAAGTTGAACAAGCGTTTCTATATTAGTAAAGAATGTTATCTATAGTAATGGAGTTTTAATGATAAGATAAAAACATTGTTCAGATTTAAAAAATAAATTAAAGAAAGTTGTAAGTAATAAATACTTGACTGGACTTTGAAAAAAGGTCAACTATAATATAGGTATTAGAGATGTCTGACGACCGGAGATGCTGATAAAACGTGTTTAATAACTGTCCACCATTGTACCATGTGTCCATAATCTACATATCAGATTATCACTGTAGTCGGGTAAACGTTTATAATTTAGGATCTTCTTAACACCGTTAAAAGTCCAAAAACTTTTATTTGTATAATAAAATTCACCTTATTGTCACATACAATATGGAAAATTATATTGTATAAATCAATTTCTTTTATTATTAAATAATTGTACTGCTTGATATTCAATCACCTCCTTTTTTATTCCTTTTTGTTATTTGACTGAGGTGTCTTTCATGGTACATATGCGAAATAATTAAATTAATGCTAGCAAAATGATGTAAATATATATATATATATATTATTTACATCATATACATCGTATATATATATATATACCACAATCTCGGAACAGTTCCAAAATCCGATAGAAGAACCGTAGAAAGGCACAAAATCAACACCCCTAACATCAGATCACAAAATCAACTCCCCTAACATCAGATCACAAAATCAACACCCCTAACATCAGATCACAAAATCAACACCCCTAACATCAGATCACAAAATCAACACCCTAACATCAGATCACAAATGCAAGACAAAAAAATGAATAAGCAAAAATTGCGATAGAATTATTTCATTTCAACCAGGTTTAATATATTAATAGGTACATGGAATACCTACTCGTATTGTAGGAATGATCAACATAGCAACCATCTTCTGTCTGTCTATCAGCCATGATATTTATCTCGAAATGTTGCTGTCCTTATTTGAAAATTTGTCATAGTATGGCCCTATTTTTATTACATATTTTGTGACAGGTTTCGCAACATTTTCTAAACAGTATATTTCCACGAAAGAATATACGTCGTACCAGCATTTGTTATGCCGTTATTTACATTAGTATATTCTACAGAAAAGTTTACAATAAATATAAAGCAACGTCGTTTTAACACAACTACTTGCTATGTCTAACGTATAAAATACCAATAATATTCAAACACATACCGGCATTTGTTCTCTTTATAGCACTAAAACATTACACAACTGTACATCCAGTATTTGGGTTTCACTCAATAACTTAAGCACCCCTTAGACAAATCATTTGAAAATAATACACGAAGTTAGGAACCATAAACGGAAGGCCAATTTCGATTTCGGATTTTATAATTTTTTTCCGTTCTGGAGTTAGGTTCCTGATTGCTTCAGTTGGAAGAGAGGACATTCGTGTTCTATGCACACATGATTCAATATCCTTTGTAATATATTTCAGTCAATTCATTTTACAATTTGATATTTTTATTAGTTAGTTAACTCACTACGTTGGGCAAAAGAGTTAATTCATGTATAACAGTATTATTTTGCCTTGTATAATGTTAAAGGGGCATTAGCTACGATTTTGATCAAAAAAATTCTATGTTTTGGAAATTGGTAAATAGCTTTAAAATAATGAAATAAAGGTAAATATTTTACATTAAACAGCTTATCGAACCACTTTCCGCCTTTTGAGAACGAAAATTACCATCGATTACTTATTTGCTTGCAAACAAATAATTTGACCTCGCTTTTCCGTACGTAATTGACCTTACTAGTGACAGGTAAAAACGAATAATTTGTATTTTGTCGATTATTAACTGCCAACTTGCATGGTTCTTTGTCCGTAATCAACACCGACTAAAAGTAGATTCACAAAAAATAACAAATAAGTGCAAATGTTGTACTGATTTAATGACGATTCGACAAACCCCGTAAACAATTTCGATATATATATAGTTAATAAGATGACGTCCATTTTTTGATCGATCTCAAAACAGTTGCAGGTTTTTACAATGTCGATAATTAATAAGATGTCGTCCATTTCTTGATTGATCTCAAAACACGAGCAGTTGCACGGTTTTTCCCCGATGTGCGTACATTTCATAACATTTACAGTTACAGAAACACGTTTTATTAAGGCATAAATCATATCTGATAGTTTTTATGGGTAACAAAAATTTACGATTTGGAAGGTAATGCCCCTTTAATTTTTACAATAAGCATGATTTTAAGGAAAAAACGTAAAAGAACTAGATGTAAGAAAAGTTTTCGAGGATACCAAAGGGGTAATCAAAAGCCGAAAATTGCAGACAATACAATATCCAAAAGAAAAAAAAACACAAAACGACATTCAATGGTCGACAAAACATTACAAAAGAAACTAAAGATTCCACGGCGACAGCTAAGGTGCTCCGGAAGTGTAAGCTCATCTTGTTCAACTAATGGTACCAGTCGTGTTACTCTTGTTAACAATTATAATATTGGCTTTGATTCTCGAATGTGGACATGAATATAAAGTACATGTACATGGAATATTTTGTATCAACCAATGTTAATTTAATTCGCCAGATGCGCATTATAAAAAGACAATTCAAACAGTTTAACAATCATCTCCAAACTGAACTTACTGAACACAATGTCTGTATTTAACTTCTTCAGTTATCAATAGTGTTTGACCCCAAATATTTCGAAATTTTAAAAACCAAGAATTGAAGAACAGACAAAACGAAAAATGTCCAACCCTACAGTGAAAACCAGCAAATGATTGACTAATGAGTGAATGATTGTTGTTTAAAACGAAGTGAGCAATTTTTCAGCTATATCATGGCGAGAACGGGTTATATTTAGAGGAGACGATGATTCTTTGTTTTAGACTAACATTCTTGGTTTGACTTTTATGGTGCTAGCTCACTGAAACAATAGTCCAGTCAGCGGGTAAGCATGTTGCTCCTCTCGTACACACTATCTTGATTGCGAGCCAGTCAATCCCTTACTCTTACTCTTTAATGTTGTGTATTTAGTTAGGAAGTAGCAAATACCAATTTCATAATCCTTGATTTTATCCGACCGAATCTCGAACACACGATCTACCGCACTCGAGGCGAGCACGCTCTAACCATTACACCACCGATGAACACACGATCTACCGCACTCAAGGCGAGCACGCTCTAACCATTACACCACCGATGAACACACGATCTCCCGCACTCGAGGCGAGCACGCTCTAACCATTACACCACCGATGAACACACGATCTACCGCACTCGAGGCGAGCACGCTCTAACCATTACACCACCGATGAACACACGATCTACCGCACTCGAGGCGAGCACGCTCTAACCATTACACCACCGATGCGGTTATAAGACTTAAGGTATTTTTCTAATTATTTCTGAAAGTTAATGTTTGTAATACGTTAATAAATAAAATATCTCTGCATACATTGTAGAACTGTTACTGGTGGAAATGAAGAAAAGGGGAAACAATGTTTCTTATCCTAGCTGTTTTCATGTCATTTTGGTTAATTACGGCTTATCCAGATAAAAATTTCAAAACGAATTTCAAGAGTTCATGGAGAGGGACATAAGCTATATGTTATTTGTTTATAAGGAATTAAATTGAAAATTAATTAAAACTAATGTCTCATTAAATTATCGACCAATGTCATAATTACAAATACAATTCAATTGAAATTTTACCTGGCTCATTAAATTTCATTTAATCATTTTTTTAAGAAAAGAAGTTCTTACCTGAATACACATATCATTATGTGTTGATATAAATGAGAACGTACGTCTTTGTCGAATTCATGATAACACTAAAAAAAACTAAGACACCTTTCAAGAACGTTCCGCACTTGTCACCTTCTTGTTACAAAGTTCTAAGAGTACGAGAAATACAAGTATTTTATAGTCAGATATATTAATTACAGATATTTCTTTTGATGGGAATTTAATAAAATTACTATTGATCAGATGGTAAATATTGATATAAAATTAACTTGTAACAGTAGCAAAACTGATTTACGGATATTTGTCTTAATATCAGAATCGAACGTCTCTGATATGTTGGTAGCCGTTCTGCTTGTTGTTTCTGTAGGCCTGATCTAGTAATAGATAAGGGAACAGTATAATAACTGGAATTGCACTTAAAGAATAATAAATAGATAGATTGATACCTGGTAATTACAACCTGGACCTATCTATGATCTAAATGAGAAGATTTGACCTAATTTTCATATATCAACATGTACACGTTCTTGTGTACATGTAATTATGAAATGCATAGTTCAATTGTGGGTTAGGGTTTTGGGATTATGGTGTTTAATGCCACTTTCAACAATAGTTCAGTTATATCGTGGCGGTCAGCTTTATTGGTGGAGGAAACTGGAGTAACTGGAGAAAACCACTGACCTGTCGCAAGTCTCTGACAAACTTTGTCACATAATGTTGTATCGAGTAGACCTCGCCTAAGCGAGATTCGAACTCACAACGTTAGTGGTGATAGGTACTAATTGCATAGGTAGTCATAAATCCAACTACCATACGATCACGACCACCCACGACGGTACCCTGTTCAATTGTTCTACTTATGTATACTATTAATATACTAGTAAAATCAAAGATGACATCAGACGTTAAAGTAATAAATTGGGTAGGTAATGTGGCACATAGATGGGCCTAAGGACAAAATAGATATAACGGTTAGAATCTGATAATTTTACTTTGCAACTGGCAACAAACAACTACTCCTTACATACTCTTTCCCACTACGAGCTATTGCAAAGGGTAATTTACGTGCAAAAATCGAAGCATTCTCAAAACAGGAAGCGCATATTCCTATACCATCCTAGGGAGGAATTATGTATCTGTTCTATCTCAGATAGAAGTGAACCTTCCGGCGGGAGCATTCGATTTTGAGGGTCCCTTCCGTCTCTCCCGTCAACTTTCAAAATCTTCCGCCCGTGAAAAAAATCAAGTACAAAAAAATCTTGCCCTACAATGTACATTTTGCGATCAATATTTCTGGAAATTCCCCATTTGGAACCTCCGCGCTGATGAGAAACACCGAGAAATACAAATGATATCCGGTTATTGATCTGTTTGACACCTTTACAGGTAAACCGTGACATGATGGTGATTAATTAAGGTGTTGATGATTATACAACAAATTATCCACTGATTGACAGTTAATTGGGTATAAGGAAGTGTTTGTGGCACACGCTTTCGATGATTAGAAGTGGGATAGCAGCAATTAACAATAGACTGAATAGTTATAAAGTGACAAAATAAACGTTGTGCAGACACGAGTCGATCAAAATTTAATGCCGAGAAAACTTCTTATTTCGATCAAACAAGCAATGAATTCATCTCGGATTGAGTTGTTATGGCTTGTTTGGGACCAAAGCTGATCAAAGTATTTGTGACTTTCACTTGCTGTGATTATATCTGTGACTTTTTAAGGGTAAATTCTGTGACTACATGTGATGAATAGTGACTTTTTAATTTTAGTGATCTATGACTTTATTGTTCAGAACATTCTGCCTTCATTGTTATTGCTTTGTTATAACCTTATGATTATGAATAAATTATAAATAAAGTTTTTATCCTTCATTCATCATATGAAACACTACTTAAGACAGAAATGTAAACAATGCATATTGAAGTGGGATGCAGTTGGTTCAAAACTGAAACAAGCAAAAGGAAAACATCAATAAACAATAAAAACACGCATCAAATACGTCGATAAAAAATCTCCAGTTATGAGACCAAATCTCCAGCCAAAAATTTGCAAATCTCCAGTTGTAGCATAGCAACTCTATCACATGTATGTATCTGTATAACCCGAAGTTGTCTCTTGTGTAAAATCTGAGAGCAATTATAATATTTTATAATAAATACCTCAACAATGAATGGACTGCAATGTATTTCATGAACTTTCATTAATAGAAGACCGTCAATCAGTTGAAATGTGTAAATAAACCAATAAAATATGTTCCACCTTTATAATCACATACATTTGTTGTACATGTATTTTTTTGTCCTGGAGAGTGTCGTTAGAAATATATGTTTTCTATAACGTGGTTTTCACTCTTAGGGAAGCATATTTGTTTACCATATTAATATGTATTATTCTCTCATATACACTGAAATCCCAAGCTTCAGCTTAGGTCAATATAATTAACTTAAGATGTACTTACTTACCAGAGTTTCAAAATGTATGATACATGCGATGTAGTAAAAAGTTTAAGTACGGGGTCATTATTCGCCATGATGTCTCGAATAATGTGATGATGGTTCCATACAGCATCCTTTGATACAGTAGGTGATCAGCAGGGCAACCACAATGTGTAACAACAGCGGAATAGAAAATGGCTATATGCACAGACTACCCAACTATAATGTTTCCATAGAAGTGTTTAACCGGCGCTTACTGATTAGGTCTTCAAATACAACGTAGAAATATTGGGGGAACACCTGAACGTACATCACATTTCGCTGATTTTTTTTTTTTTTTTTTATCTTGGTTGAACATTTTCGATTACGTTTTTAAGTTCATAGGTCACACTAATTCTTACAAAGGCATGCTATGTTATTCTCAACAACTTACCAATGCATTGTCATTGACATTCTCATTGACATTTTACAGTCGATTAGTGGGTTATTTTCGATGTTTGTTGTTCCATACACGCGACAACTATCCGTTTGATATTTTGAATAATTATGTTTTGTTTTTCTTTTAATCTAAGCACAAAAACAAACATGAAAATTGATGAAATGTATTTAGATGGTAGCATATTTTTTAATAACAATACAATAAAAAAAAATTTTTTAATACCACACTCTCTGCATAGTTAAAAAATCCAAAAGAAATGGACAACCTAACACAGTTATACACGATCACTCACTTTCTTGGCTTGATAAAGGGACTTCAATAAAAGTGGCGTGGTCAAGTTAGATTTATGGGCCCAAACATCCCCTTTTAGTGAAATAATTTGTTATAAAATGAAGTTGTAATGCATGTCAAGAAATATATGTCCCCATGCTATGAAATAATATATACTAGTATATTATAATGAACAGTGACGATACACCAGGTAGATGAAACTTAGCTTACATTTATATTGTAACAATTTTATTAATTTATTCGAAGTACAAACATGTTTTTTTTTTATATAAAAAAGGGGGACTCACCATTTGAAATAATTATCTATCTATAAATACGTAGATATAAAACTTAGTGGGCACGACGTGTAAGTATGCAGTTAGTGTTTAGCTTTCCATATATTTTGGAGTATTTACAGATGATTGTCCTTCTTATAGATAAGATAAGATACACTTGACTTCTCCTATCAAGGAATCCCACCACAAATAAATATTCATCAGCGGAGAGACAAGCACGGAGCCAACTTTTCTGTTCAAACAATGACATGTAACATGCATAACATTAAACAATTACCCCCCGGATTTATATTTTTATACCATTACCCCCTGGATTTCTACTTATTAAGAGATTAGTACACAATTATCTTTGAAAAAGATGCGGGAGATTTGTTTGACTAAACACGGAAGAATAGAGAAGCTACGTGGTGGTTCCATGGTCAATGAGCAGGTCTATGTTAATCTTTATCAAGTGATCATCATATATCATCATGCATCATATCATTATTATATTACGAAATGTGTGAAATCGTCTTTGTGTAGCCATATTTTTTTTTATATTATTTTCATGTTTATCTTAATTGATGTCATATTTTAATTGAAAAGGAAAATAATTTAAATTTTGCAAAACGGTTTTCCAGGAAAATGTGATAAAATGCGTAATATTTAGATTTTAACTGATTCTAACTTTTGATTGGTTGTTTGTTAAACGATACTTTTAGGAATTAATTTGGCTATGCTGTAGTTACCAATCTTACGCGATAAATTATTCACAGTCTAAAATCTCCAAAGTAAAATACAACTAGATAAAGCATACACTGAAAAAACACACAAAACAAAATGAGACAATACAGACATGTGAGAAACATAACTTTGAAAGGACAATCTCCAGTACCATGGATGATACCAATCCTGATATCCTTATTCATTATGATGGTATATAGTAAAACGCGTGTCAAAGAATACATATGTACTAATTTGTCAATTGGGGCTTGTCTGCAACAACGTAGAGACAAGGACAATTTGTCATGGTCGATTAATACATTGTGATAACGTAGCATAGGAGATATATAAGATCAGACCACTTTAACATTGTTCAATCATTGTTAATATTGTCGCATGCCGTGTTTTATTATGCATCGACTTTGTAATTGAAGGAAAGGATAAACTTACCCACCCCAATCTTCTAGTGGTGTCACTAGTGGATCAGGAACTGGTTACCGTTCCAGTGCACCCACTTCATCGATGGTTTGTAGTGTTGTTTGTGTTACTCAATCATAAGTTTTCCTTGTAGTGATTTGTAGACCATTGTCTGTCTTGTTGACCTTTTTCTTAATTTTGGCAATTGTAATGTCCACCCTTCGATCAACATCTTCTGGTTACCCTTTTAATATATTCATAACATTTCTTATTATAATACGTGTTGCATGTTTTGTTTTCTGTTGTCATTGCGGTAAAGTTGTCGTGGAATACGAAGTTCGGTTCTGTTTTCATATTTGCTGAATGTTGTGTTGTTTAATTCCTTTTCTATTGGTGCTTCTGTCAAAGTTTATATATTTCACCTCTTTACATCCGTATGTCGAAGCTCATCATCATTTTCGCGTTAAATATTCTGTCATGTCATAATAATAAATATACGAAAGGTGTTATGAAAAATGTATAAGGATGCTGACATTTACTTATCATTGCTAGACGTTCGTATGTGTTTAATCTAAAGCTTCGTTGCAGCATATTATATCCTAGGTAGCAATCTTTCTGTTTGAACCATCCATCAATGTCATCTAAAATAATCAAGATGACATTTTGTCTGAGTATTTCAAAACTGTATCGTTGGCCTATAATTCTATAATGCATTTGAAAGAAAGCAATTCAAATTTAAAATTGACAAATGCTACCAAAGAGACGGTTTAATTTAATTGCCCCACATTTTTGTCTGTCTGTCCCCTTTAATTTTTTCTACTTACAACACGACACCATCAATAATAAAAACTGTAATACCATCATTAAAATAATAAAATAGATATAAATTCTGAAATTCGACAATTGTGCTGACTTTCTGGTATTTGATTCGGGTTAAAAGGGTCGTAGTTACTTGATTTTAAAACTGTGTGTCTCCTCACCAAGAGAGAATGCAATTTCCTGTAGCTGCCAAATTATTTACAGAAGTACGTTATTATAACAAATTTGATTTGACTTTAATGGCTTAATTGTCTGACTTTTAATAGTTTAATACAATTCAAACAAATGCTACAGCATTCAATCGTAATAGTCGTTTTGTTAACGACAAAGCTCGGGCCACCAACAGACTAAATAAAACAAATTAAATGTATTGCACTGTACACTGAAGCTCAATGATATTTTTACGGCCATTCATCGATCTCTCACTTCACTATTCCTCGCTATGAAAATTAGGATTATTTCAATAAATCAAAAAGAAAGGGAAAAAAACATTGATGTAAGTCTTCTTTCAGGAAAGGTCAAGGTAGAGTTACAATGACAAGCTATATTATATTCATATTGGCTTAACCATGTTTTGTTAATTAAATAAGTTATACATGTAACTAACCTCCGGTTTTTAGTGGGGTTCGTGTTTACATGGTTTATGAGAATAAAGATATATGTATATATATGTTACTCGATCTTTAGTTTTAAGTGTAATGTTTTGTAGAGATTGGTTGATTGGTTGATGAGCATTAATTAACACAAGGATGAATGCATATGGGTAATCTGGAAATAACACATAACATACATTGTCTTATTTTTTCAAATAAAAAAAAATAAACAGGTACATGGCACAGTTGGCTAAGCTAACGTTATAATTCGACTGATTCCTTTTTAAATTTCGAGAAAGAAGTTCATTCACAATAATTGCTTTCAATAGTTCACCAACAGTAAGAATATTTTTAAGTATGTGAATGAACGGTATTGAGGGTTGGGGTTATGGTGTTTAAGGCCGCTTTCAACAATATTTCAGTTCTATAATGGCTGTCAATTTTATTGGTGGAGGAAACCGAAGTACCCGGAGAAAAACCACTGACCTGTCGCAAGTCACTGCCAAATTTTATCACATAATGTTGCATCGAGTACACCTCGCCATGAACGGGATTCGAATTCACAAATTTAGTGGTGATAGGCACTGATTGCACAGGTAGTTGTAAATGCAACTACCACACGATTACGACCACGACGACCCCTTACCCAAATGTGTTCAAAATAAATAAAATGTATAAATGAGTCAAATGCAATACCCTGGGTTTCTGTGCTGACATTTCTCCTTATTTATCTGCCATATATGAACCATAAAACAAGCATCGCACCTAAAAATAATAATCGTAAACGATCTTAATACACCTTTTTCTTTGATCATTTTCTTCAATGAAGTAAACATCTTTATGTGTAGTGACGTAATGTTAATTAATAAATAAATAAATACCTAATAATTTGGACGTACAAAAACAATTCGAGACCTTGATAAATGTTAAAATAGTAGAATAAGCTATTTTGTTTTCTATTTCGAGATAGAAGCCTCACCTTTAGACATTTCTCCCATGTATTTCTCATCATCTAAATGAAGACAAGTTTATACTTTATTGAAAGCTTTTCTCTTTTCTTGTCTAGCTATAAAATATGGAGATGAACTCAAATATTTAGTTGATATTGGATTGAAATATTGGTTCATAATTACAAACATCAGACATCATAGGACAAAGGTGGAGGTCTATATCGTGCCTGTCTGCCTGGATACTGACATGAAAGAGTTTCTATGTCACACAAATAAAGTATGGTGTATCATTACAATAAAAGTAATTATCCCTATTTTATTTTCTATGAATTGCCACACAGGGTGCAAAATCACGCTTTTCCTTTCATTTACCTGATTATAATTAAATACTGGCAGACAATACATGGCTGTTGCTACACAAGTTATTTCTTAACTAACGTATGATATCTATTATAGATTTATATTTTAGTCTATGGTACGAAAAAAAACAAGTTTGTGGGTGGATTATTGCTGTTCATCGTCACCAAGCTGACAGGTGAAACCCCAGGCCATTGATAGATATCTAGAAACATTGATTCTTGAGGTAGGAATCGGGTAAGAAATAAAGAAGGTTGTGGCTGGAATATTGCTGTTTATCGTCACCTTCAGCAATTATTCAGATTTATCGAAACTACCTCACTACTTGCGGACAGGAAGCCCATGACAGACCAGACATACCGAGCTGACAAGTGAAACCCCAGGCCATGGGTGGGTGTCTAGAAACATTGATTTTTGAGGTGGGATTCGGGTACGAAATTAGTATGTTGTATAATATTAACGATATCAATATTATTTCAGTGCATCAAATGTAGTTCTATTGTTAATCTTTTCAGTTCTTCACTAAGAAATTGGAACAAAATAATGTTTTACCAAGCAATGAAGAGAAGAACGAAACTCAAAACATACAAACAACACTAGATCAAACTATCTTTTCATGGGAAATATAAATTTTGGTTTAACAATACAGTCACAGCTCGTTGTGTCGAGTCGAATGGACAAATGTATTTACTTCGAAATGATCGAGTTATCGAGATATCCGTGAAAAATTAACCTGAATTCAACTGCGCATGGACCAAATTTTACTTCGAGTTATACAATGAAAACGACAAATCAGTGTCCAATATAATGGATTAGTCTTAATTTCTGAACTAGTATTGATTACTTTCATGTCAACGTCAGAGGGGACTACCGATTAAACATATATTTGATGATGAGAAATGCACTCATGTATCAATGAAGGGATGAGAATTCAATATTAGGAACTCTGAAATTAAAGAAAAATATTTTCTTCCTTATTTTCATTATACGAAAACACCTATTTTACGCTATTACCTACAAAACACCAGGGGAGTTTGAAATTTAATCTCAGTTCAGTGACTTCGGCAACGGATATAGCAAATAAATGTCCAATATTTTTGTAATTGCGTAAATTTACGTGTCAATCTTATCGACATTTTGTTAAGGGAGGCTTGGAATATTGTTTAAGCCCTAGAATTAAAATGTTTTTAATGCTATTTTCTTATCATAAAATGTGGTTTAAGAGAGAAAGTAATCGCAAAAGTTTATACAATGTTGATTAAATTTATCCACATTATGGATATGACAATTATGCACTTCAAAAACAACTTCATGCAAAAAGAAACAAAAAATCAAAATGTCTGTAGAACACACTTAAGATGAGTATTAAGCAAATCGTTTTGTTTAGTCTTTGTTCCAGCTGGTAATGCAGTTAATAACATTGTTTCTGGCTCAAAAATGTTATTGGTAAATCAAAAATTATTTTCAATATTTTACGTGAACTGTTATTAAATACGATTGCAAACTATAACTAATAATACAATTGAACTTATGATGAAATGCTTTATGTCCTCAAACATTTGGTAGAAATCATTTGTGCTGAATTTTATACGCTTTTTTGTATTGCAAGTCGATTGAAACCAATGGTTCACAACTGGTTGACCTGTACGTTTTTAAATTCTAGTCTATAACTCAAATGTATTGGTTAATTCAATAATAACTATAGATACCTATACAGTATCTTACCTATCGATCATCACGATTTTTGTATTTAAAATAATGTTAAAACAAATGTTGCTTTGTAAAACACCGGTGAAGAATACAATTAGATAGACAAAACAACACTGGTGACGAATACAATTAGAAAGAAGAAACATAATAAAATATTGGACAATTCAAAAAACGGAGAGGGGTAAATCATGTCTTCTGAAAAAGACCCCACTCTATATGCAGTCCACATGCCGACATAATCATTGTCTTAACACGACACAACATAAATGTCTAATGAAGACAACATTTAACAGGCATACAGACAATGCATCCCCTCACGCACACACTATTATGATAATAACTTGAGAATAGGGGTTCCGAATGCCATGTTTCTCCTGCTTCATGCATGGCATCAGTTATGGAATCATCAATAGCAAAGCACAGCAAAAATTAGGTCCATTGAAGAGAGCACTTCTGCAGCAAGTATATATATGGGAATCCCGTGATGGTTGACCACTTGATCACGACGATAACACTTTATCAGAGATGGTATTCATTTAGTTAATTTGTATCTAACTCTAAACAGTTAAGCTGATTAACTGAGATGTGATATGTAGACCACATTATTACAGGGACGACAGGGATATTAATACTAACTCGTCGTGCGCACTAAATTAGATATCTACGTTTTTATTAAAATGGGAGCTAATATCTTCATCTTTATCATACATTTTAGAATTCAATTAAAGTAATAAAATGGAAAACAAAAACTATTCTAAAATACCACACTGTCGGAACAATTCTAAAATATCACAGTGTCGGAACAATTCTAAAATATCACACTGTCGGAACAATTCTAAAATATCACACTGTCGGAACAATTCTAAAATATCACACTGTCAGAACAATTCTAAAATCAAATATCAAAATCGTAGAAAGAGACAAAATCTATACCCTAACACACGAATGCATGACTGTTCACTTCTCTGCCTTGATACAGGCACTTCAATAAAAAGAGGCGAGGTTACACTAGTTATATATGGGTTCATTTTGTTTTTCAAATAGAAAGTCTATGCTTTTTAACAATGCTATCTTAAGTGTATTATAGCCGTGAATCGGTTATTTCGTACAATTTATAAAGATCCTCTCATCTAAACCTAAGTACCAATATCTGCGTGTATATTTTTCTTGACAATGTATTGTTTATTGTGTTTTTTTCTATACTTTATTTTTTATTCATTCACAAAGAGGTGCGGTAGTGTAAAGAGTAGAAAAGTCAAAAGTGTTGATATTTGAAACATTAAATAAAGCTTTCACAAAGATTCACACCACTCATACAGGTATGCTTGTATTTTCACCTTGTAATCCATATATTGGATAAAAATGTCCCTATCATCTCTTCAAAGTGCTCATTAATACTTCCCAATGTGACAGTGTGTGATTACGGCTTAATATAAATCAATAGATTTAAACTGATATGATTACAATTCATGTTATGAGGATAAATATTAAATATTGACTGCAACAGTTAAAGTTCACGAGACTGTAGCATGATGTTGGCAATGATTAATTAGGATTGCGAAATGCTTAACCCCACTGTTAACAATATTTTAGTTGTATATAATGGCGATTAGTTGAAGAATATAGCACATCCGTAAAAAAGCCATCTGTAACTGCCAAACTTTAGCACAAGTTATATCGAGTACACCTCATTAGTGGCGCTCGTCGTTTTAGTTTTCTGTGTTGTGTTGCGTTTTTTTTTTTAGGGGGGGGTTCTTTCTGGGGTTTTTTTTGTATGCCCAATGTTCACAGTGTCTCTGGATTGTCCATTTTTGCTTGCCCCTTCTGTTTTCTCTAATGTTTATTGATAGATTTGTATTGCTCAACGTTCAGCGAGCAGTATTTCAGATACATTCAGGACGAGAACAAGTTGCATGGATGCGATTGTTACTATTTCATGGCGACTACTGTGGTCACTCTACTCCAGCAATTAATTTTAAAAGTACCACTGCAATGTTATACGGCCATAGATTATACTAAAAAAAATGTACTTATAATCACTTGAGAAAGGTTGGTAATTTTTTCAATTATTATGAGGCTGGTAATAAAAGCGTAGATATCGAATTCAGTGCACATGACTCGTTACTGGAGTAACCTTAATCAGATAGGCTCCTAGCCAAAATAATTCTTACAAATCTTTGAAAGCAAGAAAACCAAAGGGCCTAAACAGAAGGAAGTGGAATGTTATTTTCACTTCTCTTATTTTCAATGATGAAATCTATTGTATAAGAAGAAAAGTTAAACATAGAAATCTGATGTATTTGAAGGCATTTCGATGATGTCAAATGTAAGCTAACACAATAAATTACTGCCATATGATTTTACCATTTCATTCTAGTCATTTTGGCTATTTCAGACACTATCACATTCTAATGGTTCCTTCCACCATAATAACGCTATGAGTTAAAAACAGTATTTACAATGGGTATTTGAATTATGAAAAGAAAGCTTAAACAATGATGGTCATCAGTTTCACCAATATCAACAAAACAAACAATCACCTCTCGTCTTAACTGAGCTCACTGAACAAAACAAACAATCACCTCTCGTCTTAACTGAACTCACTGAACAAAACAAACAATCACCTCTCGTCTTAACTGAGCTCACTGAACAAAACAAACAATCACCTCTCGTCTTAACTGAGCTCACTGAACAAAACAAACAATCACCTCTCGTCTTAACTGAGCTCACTGAACAAAACAAACAATCACCTCTCGTCTTAACTG
>MJUT01064133.1:174913-186061 GCA_002080005.1 Gigantidas platifrons
CAAAAGAAGAAGAACAGACAACACAATGGCCAAAAGAAGAAGAATAGACAACACAATGGTCAAAAGAAGAAGAACAGACAACACAATGGCCAAATAAAAAAAAGTACAAAAGAAGAAGCAATGATCTACAAAACGTACACATAAAACTAAAGATCGAGTAACATGAACCACACTAAAAACTAAAGATCGAGTACCCCGAACCCCACTAAAAACTAAAGATCGAGTACCCCGAACCCCACTAAAACTAAAGATCGAGTACCCCGAACCCCACTAAAAACTAAAGATCGAGTACCCCGAACCCCACTAAAACTAAAGATCGAGTAACACGAACCCCACTAAAAACTAAAGATCGAGTACCCCGAACCCCACTAAAAACTAAAGATCGAGTACCCCGAACACCACTAAAAACTAAAGATCGAGTACCCCGAACCCCACTAAAAACTAAAGATCGAGTACCCCGAACCCCACTAAAATCTAAAGATCGAGTACCCCGAACCCCACTAAAAACTAAAGATCGAGTAACACGAACCCCACTAAAAACTAAAGATCGAGTACCCCGAACCCCACTAAAACTAAAGATAGAGTAACACGAACCCCACTAAAAACTAAAGATCGAGTACCCCGAACCCCACTAAAAACTAAAGATCGAGTACCCCGAACCCCACTAAAAACCGGGGGTCAACTCCATAAACCAATCAAACTAAATTTGTTGGCATTGCATTATGCACTCAAAATCTCTTTTAACAATCTTTCGATAATCCCAAACGTATATCCAAAATATTTAAGGCATGATGCAAGAATATAATAATAGTATTTTAAATGTCAAGAATTACAATGTCATTGTTTTTGCGTCAATTCAGTGGTTTAATTTGTGTAATATTGTGTTTGAATATCCAGCGATGACAAAGCAAACCGTCAGCAGCGAACAGGAGGTCAAAGCAATTCACATGTCAATAACAATGATTATTGAGTTTGATTTGTATGTTTGTCTTCAAGTGTAAATCAATTATAGAACCAAAGTTAATGGCACAACGATAAATATCTAGCATTCCAAAACTATTATCTGTGAAAACGAAAGCTGGTATCCATTTCCAAGAAAACGCGGTCACCTTTTTTGATAAGCCATAATTGTTAATTTGTTGTCTAGCACTTGTCATGAAGGCCCATCAAGGATAATTGAAATAGATCATTTGATTTCACTACTATTAAAACAGGTTGAGCTGGAATGAAGAAAAAAAAAACAATAAACAAATTAGTGAGTTTTAATATTATACATAATTACTTATGTTAGATCGCTATATTTCAAATTAAGTGAATTTGATAGATTGATACCACTATACTGGTGGATTCTTGGTCTACGAGAATGTCACACTGGTGCTGATATGAAATAGATTAATACTATTTCAGCAATTTACAAACATATATCGCCTTAGATGGTTGTAATAAAGATTTAATGATACCAAATGAGTAATCAGAAGCTGTAAATCAAAAAGGGACCGAAAATACAATGGTAAAAAAATCAAAAGAATAATGACAAAACGACAAACAATGACCAATAAAACACTACACAGAAAACTATAGATCTAGCAACACGAACCCCACAAAAATTTGGGACGAACTCGAGTGTTCCGATGGATAAGCAGTCCATGGTCCAACAGTGGCACCTGTCATATTACTTTTGTTGTATTTGTTTCTGTTCTTCAGTGTTAAAGTTCTACATAAGTTCTCTATTAATAGAAATCGAGGACCATTGCGAAATGTTAATACAGATATTACCATCTGGTACACAATACTGACATTGCTATCTTAGATTTTTAAGTCAAACTATCCGTTTTAGTGGCGGTCGTTTTGCTTAATCCTTTGTTTTACGTGTAGTGTTTGCCAGGCATTATTTTAGTTTTGTCCTTTTTTTTTGCCGGTCCATCTTCGAATTACAGCTTCTTATTATCTTTTAGGGTGTTCAACCTTTTCTTATATATTGATATATCTAACTGTTTGTGTTCTTTTGTTATCAATGATGCCCATTTACAGCATAGCAAACACAAGTGGTTTTGAATATGCTAATAAGTCTCTTAGAAATTACTGTCCTCTGGGTTCCCAGTTCATTGAAACGCAAAGTATGTGACGTATTTTACACGATAAAAACATACTAAATTATTCGGACTAATTTTTAAATAAGCTGGTAGTATTTAAAAATATAGAATTTTTATAGGAAGTTAAATAATAATTTACATTACGTCGGAAGGATTTCCACATTTTTATGTAACTAAATAGAATAAATTCACATAAATTACTGAAAAATATTTCGTGTCTGTTATGATTACATAGATATATTTAATTTTTGTCAGTATATCTTTGTGCTCTGACCATATATGAACATGACCACTTTCTTTCACAAGAGAGTAGTGGAAAGTGTAACATTAACATATTTCATACGACTACTTGTTTTATAAATTGTCTGTATAAAATAAAATGTATATATCCTTAATATGCTATTCTTAATTCATAGCATAAATAACCGGTTTGGTTTTATAAAGCGGGGTTTACAGAAGTAAAACAGTATTCAATTTAGATTATTTGTAAGGATTTTGGAAATTTAGCATAAATTTAATATCTTTACACAGCTGTTTGTGACAATTTAAGAGGAAAGGTGTAACACGGTATAAGCAGAGACAGCTTTTCCACTTCAACGAATCTTAAAAATATCGCATAGAAATTGGAATTATATTAATACATAAGGCAAAATCTCAGCTGGATTAAATCTGTTTCATCTTAAAGCTCAATGTTAAATATACGGTACCAGATATTATCAGACCGGTCAATAGACGCTACATAGGTCAATACCACAGACTATGTCGTTCACTAGTACCAATCCTCAAGGTTAATAGATTTAAGTGTTATCTCTTTTGTGATCAATGAGATTATCGTGTTTAATAGATTAAGACAGATGTTATCATGATTAATCATAATATTTTTTCACTAAATGATTTGTAGGTTACTCAACATGTCTAGTTGTTTAAGCTCTATTGGCCATGGAGGGTTTTTATCGTTAGATCGAAGACGTTTTACATCATTAATCATAATTTATAATTGACATTATTAAATGTTTGATTTGATTTTAAAAGCCCTCGTCTGAAATATTTCACGCACTTCGACTTACCCAGGTAAAGTTTACAAAACAGGTAATGATAATGAAAGAAAATAACTAATTATTTGTGAAAAATTCCCAAAATTGAAAAAATCAAATGAAATGTAATTAAATGGAATGTGAAAATTAAAAGAAAATTAATTGTCAAAATCTAAATTGTATGACCCTAAACGATGTAATTAGAATAGTAAAACATTTTATTGAATCAGGTGAATAGGTGTGTTCCCATTTACCTGTAATTGCTACCTCTGGAACTCCATGTAAAAGAAGGGAAATTGCAAAGACGAAAATGAGAATTGACGGCGGAAATTGGGAGTCATATATAGAAACTCTGAAATATACTGACTATCCAGAAATATTACTAATCCAAGTCAATCAGCTCAATTAATTAATTAATTACGATATTACTGAAATATTGTTGAAAGTTGTGTTAAACACCCCCTCAAATGATTAATTAAAGTCTAATTAGGTAAATGTTAACTATTATACTTGTTTTAATTAGATGAAATATTGAATTTACAGAATTAGGTAAGCAAATAAAAAAAAATAGTATGAAATCTTTTCACTCGTATGTATAATATCAAATCATTTTTTTATGCTTGATATATACTAGTATATATTATATGAAATATCATTAAAGATCGTAGAAAATTTTCTTGTGAAATAAATTACTTAGTATTTTTATCAGCTGTTAAATGTGAAACAAAATTAATTTCTTACGAAAAAGAAACATTACACGTTTGGGACAAACTGCCAAAATTGAAATGGTATTATCATAAGTCCTAAATGATCAATGAATTTGGGTTGAACAATTTCTCTGCTAAACATAAAAAGACAAATACAATGTATTGAAATGTATCTTCAATAATCAAAAGTATTGTATTACCTGATTTTAAAAAAATCTTAAATGATTCTTGTTAACTTCATACTTATGAAAAGCGGAATTTCAAGTCACTATCCGGGTAGAAACAGGATGTTCTTATTGGAATGTGAAATTTGATGATTTGAATATGTTATTCTTAGTTGTGATTAAATGCTATATTAAAACACAGCATAGTATTTTAAACATAATCCTGAACGCACGATTCCATGAAGTGTTCCAACTATTGAACCTCAAATTGTTTTATGTTTTTTTTTACAACTATTAAAAGTAAATAAAAAAACACTAAAGGTAGACAACCCGACCAACCATCATCTCTCTGTCTCTTCCAATGTCTTAGCGATTGTTGTTTAGCACCAAGAAAAAAAAATCAGCTTAGCATGGCGAGATCAAATTACATTTTTTGTATTCGTTTTCTATCGCTTGTTTATATCTATTTTGCTGTTGTATGTCCAATTATCAAGATCCCATTAACCAGTTTAACTCCGCCACGTTTTTGTGCCTGTCCTTAGTCAGGATGCCCAACACCATATGACGTGGTCTATTTTATGTTCAATGATTTGAAGTAAACCGTAGTTGTTGGTTGAATTATTGACCGTCACAGTTGAAACTTTATTTTATTGTATTTTGCTTTGTAACCAATCAGAAACGGTTATCAGATGATATTGCAGTGACTTTTTCCAATAATTTTATTTTACAGATTTCAACTTTCATCACAATGTCATAAAATTATTGTCAGATATAAAGGAAGGTTAGATTGTACATGTTTATCTATAAGATCACAGACAACCAACAATACAGTCACTTTGTCATGATAACTCCTGACATTTAGACATAAAATTGTGTTCAGAGATATACAATCAAACCTGTATTAAGAGGTCACCTTTTGGAAAAAGGAAAAGTGGTCTTATAAGACAGGTGACCTCTTAAAAGAGGTTAAATTCATATGACATTTTCAATGACAGGACAAAATGGTGATCTCTTAATACAGATGGCTGCTTAATAGAGGTGACCGCATGGGCAGCTTTGACTGTACTAAGAAATCTACAGAATAAAATCATGACCAACCTCAAGTTATAAATTAGGTCAGGCAAGCCCTCCTAATTCATTAAACATGAGGAGGGATTCCAACACATACAATTGTAAATGATAATGATTTGCATGCTCAGTTCTTAATTCTTATTCACTATGATATAGAGAAGACATCATTACTTGTATCTTATCTATTTTGCATGTTTATTTGTTAATAAAAAATATGTTTTAACTAAATATACAACATTGAAGCATCAAAAACAAATAATACAATCTCACTTAGAACGTGCAAAATTACCTGTAATGTATTGTATGGTATCTTCGGTAATTGTTAGAAAAAGGTAGTAAATAAAATGCATGCTTATTTGTTAATCAAATATGTTTTAACTGCATCAACAACATCGAACATCAAAAACTAATAATACAATCTCACAAAGGACGTGCAAAGCTACATGTATTGTATTGTGTATTCGGTTATTGTTAGAAATATGAGGTAAATAAAGGTTCTGGCTACCATACATGAGAACTGACCGTGACCCAGTGATCATCACTTGATGTATGTTTGTAAGTCAATCAAATCATCATTTTTAAATTTTAAGATCCAATGTTGTAGGTACTCCACTGTTGTAAATATTGAATGAAATTTTATTTAATTTTAGAAAGAAATATCAAAGGCTTAACTTGGTAAACAAATTTAGGTTATTGTTTTCATTAAAGAACGATTTGTCTTTTTAAAATAGATAAATCATTTGTGTCAACAAGTATAGTTTATCTATGGGTCTTCTTCTGGCTTTGATGTTAACAATAAGTGCAAATCTATCGGTTAATAAACATGTATTGGCCACCAGGAAGACTAATATTTGCCTTTGTAAAAACTTTTGAATTAAAATTTAAGAGTATAATTATGTGACATCGTCTCGTCTTTTCATTGATAAGTTTTGTACACTTCCTCGAGTATCTGGTAGATTTGTTTGAAAATTGTTTACAACATTTTAATTTGACCTTTTGAATGATAAACCCAAAAAATTATCATTGGTTAAATATATATTTACGGACTGTCCAGTATTGGGGACACCTATTTAGGTTACATTGTAAGTACAACCTTTCAGCAACAAAAACATTTACACTACAGGTGCAATTAAATGAAGCAGGATGTTCCTCCGACACAAGATGTCTCCTTTTACCCTTTCTATTTTGTTTGTTCGTTTTTGATAGTCAGTGCTTTCGTTCACTTTGTTTCGGTCTGTTTATCTGTTGGTTCTAAATGGCACCCGAACAGCATAGATGGTGTAATGGTTAGCGTGATCTCCTCGAGTACGGTAGGTGGTGGGTTCGAGTCTCGGTCGGATCAAACCAAAGACTATAGAATGGTATTTACTGCTTCTGCACAAAGTATGCAGTTCTAAGGAGTAAAAGCAAATATTGGTTGGCTCGGAATGAGGATAATGTGTCCGAGTGGAGCGACATGTCTGCTAAGAGTGTTGCTTCCGTGGACTAGCACTATAAAGATCCAATTAAGAATGAGGATATTGTGTCCGAGTGGAGCGACATGTCTGCTAAGAGTGTTGTTTCCGTGGACTAGCACTATAAAGATACAATTAAGAATGAGGATAATGTGTCCGAGTGGAGCGACATGTCTACTAAGAGTGTTGTTTCCGTGGACTAGCACTATAAAGATCCAATTAAGAATGAGGATAATGTGTCCGAGTGGAGCGACATGTCTTCTAAGAGTGTTGTTTCCGTGGACTAGCACTATAAAGATCCAATTAAGAATGAGGATAATGTGTCCGAGTGGAGCGACATGTCTACTAAGAGTGTTGTTTCCGTAGACTAGCACTGTAAAGATCCAATTAAGAATGAGGATAATGTGTCCGAGTGGAGCGACATGTCTACTAAGAGTGTTGTTTCCGTGGACTAGCACTGTAAAGATCCAATTAAGAATGAGGATAATGTGTCCGAGTGGAGCGACATGTCTTGCTAAGAATGTTGTTTCCGTGGACTAGCACTATAAAGATCCAATTAAGAATGAGGATAATGTGTCCGAGTGGAGAGACATGTCTGCTAAGAGTGTTGTTTCCGTAGACTAGCACTGTAAAGATCCAATTAAGAATGAGGATAATGTGTCCGAGTGGAGCGACATATCTTGCTAAGAATGTTGTTTCCGTGGACTAGCACTATAAAGATCCAATTAAGAATGAGGATAATGTGTCCGAGTGGAGCGACATGTCTACTAAGAGTGTTGTTTCCGTAGACTAACACCATAAAGATCCAATTAAGAATGAGGATAATGTGTCCGAGTGGAGCGACATGTCTACTAAGAGTGTTGTTTCCGTGGACTAGCACTAATAAAATCCAATTAAGAATCAGGATAATGTGTCCGAGTGGAGCGACATGTCTACTAAGAGTGTTGTTTCCGTGGACTAGCACTATAAAGATCCAATTAAGAATGAGGATAATGTGTCCGAGTGGAGCGACATGTCTGCTAAGAATGTTGTTTCCGTGGACTGGCACTATAAAGATCCAATTAAGAATGAGGATAATGTGTCCGAGTGGAGCGACATGTCTACTAAGAGTGTTGTTTCCGTGGACTAGCACTATAAATATTCAATTAAGCGTATTGATCTAGAACAAAGCGGACATCATTATCATCTCATCGAATGTAACTTGTTCTCGCCATAATATAGCTGAATTACTCGCTTGGCGTTAAACAACAATCACTCTATCATTGTATAGTTATTTATTGACAAAATCAGTTGGGACATTAATATTTAGAAGTTTATTTACTAGAAATAATCAATGAAGGAGAAAATAAATCCAAAATTAACATAATGCGTTTGTTTTGAGTTTTATCTATTCCGCAAATGTTCCTGTTAATTCTACCAAGTAGCATGTTATATAACAGATTGTGTTCTATGGAGATAAATGAATCCATTAATTTGGGAGGTTTGGAGCCATAAAACTAGCTTAGTCCCACCACTCTATTGGAGTACATAAATCAAGACAGAAAGTGCCTAATATCATTGGTGACCGGGCTCTCTGCAGCACTCTATTAATTTGTATAGAGGAACGTTATCAGATGAGAAACTACCTGCCATTATAATTGCGGGCGGTTTAAATTCATCTTGCAGACATCGTTTTTCGCTTATTCCTGTGGTCGATATATTTCATATACTTGTTTATTTATGTTGTGTCATAATTGAAATGTTTCATTGATTGTGATTATACTGGTTTTTCATTTGATGAGGCATGACAGATGACTAGCTCACAAATATTGATATCCACCTGGAAAAGATACAAACTTCACAGGTGCAGATTTTTTTAAATTATAAATGCCAAACAATTTTTTTTTCGGATATAAAATGATTTATTTTCTTCGTCTATTTGAGAAATATGTGTTGTCTTATGCTATTTAGAAGATATATTTTTTAATATTTTACAAGGAGAATTATGTTTCAGAACAAGGGGCAACTCTTGTTTTTGCAATATCTTCACAATTAATGCATATTCACAAGAAAATAAAATATAGGCATCGGATTTCTCATAGGTCAATATATATGCCTATATCTAGTCCGTAAATATTATACGATTATAGTATTTTGAGTAGGTCAATGCCAGAAATTATAATACCTCACATATATTAAATGAAACGATTGGTTTATATAGCACCACGTGACATTTTTTATTCTGATATTTTTTTTCAAACTTTCGACTGCCGTGGGACAACACGTTATTAGCCGTTTCGTCACGGGGTGATAATGATTGCGTCATCGGTCGTCTGCAGAAAAAAGACTGCCGAAGGTTACTCGTCGAGGGATGGTGGTTTTCTCTGGGTAATCTGTTTCCTCCAATAAAACTGTCTGCCATGAGATAATACATATATGTATAATGTGGCATTAAAACTCCAACAATTAAATCAATCAAGTTAGCAAGGTAAATAACGCAAATATTAAAGGGAAGTCTGCTGAATGTTTTCTACACTGGTTTGAATCAGATGAAATTGGTATAATATCAGGTTTGGTTCATGTGGAGTTTCAAAAGTTTGTTTCGGAATTATAAAACATTTACGACCTAATTAGGAGGTGGATATCCAGAATTATCAAACCATCTCCTAACAAACATACATTTATACATTAAAGAAGATATCAATTTAACCTCCTTGGTACCGAAATGAATTAAATATATTATTTTTTATCATCATTGACGTTTTTTTTTCTTCTTCTTTTTTGCTTTCATTGTTTATCTATATACATATATTCCTTTTAAGTTAAGTAAAGGTATACCATGTTGAACCGAATGACTGTTAGGAGGAACATTGTTTAAAGAAATTAGGTTATCAAAAAGAAAACACTGCGTGATTTCATAGAAAACTAATAGTTTGCGGGGTTTTTTTTTTTTTTTTTTTTTTTTACTAGTTATTTCTTGAAAATTTGGAAGTAACCGATAACATTACTAAACAAATGGATAACACGGAGCTATTTCCATGAAGGAGATATATTGGTGTACTTCTAATTTTCTTGCCTTGAATGAAAGTTTTTCTCAAAACAAAAAAGTAAAATCCTAGTCTTAAGATATTTTCTAGTAATTGGATGGATTGAAATGCAGAGTCATGGATAAATCAAAAAGTCAATCTCTGATTGTTTTAATCTTTTTTTTCAGATAAGATATTGCACTTTTTTAAGCTCAAATCGTCTTCTCTCTCATATGGATGGGTCTACAGCAAAGACAGTGTGATGAAACACGGAGGCTAACAATATACAATATAAATGTTTGTTGTAGTCTAATGTGACTGAATATATGTTATTAATAACATTGAATAGCTACAAAATAATTGTAAAATAATGTCAGGAAAATTTTATAAACAAACACAAGTTAATGTGTAAATATATATAGCATCAATATAGAAGTAAAACTGGACGATACCAACAACATGGTATTCAGAAATCGTAACTCGAAGAAGATACCAACAACATGGTTTTCAGAATCGTAACTCGAAGAAGATACCAACAACATGGTATTCAGATATCGTAACTCGAAGAAGATACCAACAACATGGTATTCAGAAATCGTAACTCGAAGAAGATACCAACAACATGGTTTTCAGAATCGTAACTCGAAGAAGATACCAACAACATGGTATTCAGAATCGTAACTCGAAGAAGATACCAACAACATGGTATTCAGACATCGTAACTCGAAGAAGATACCAACAACATGGTATTCAGAAATCGTAACTCGAAGAAGATACCAACAACATGGTATTCAGAAATCGTAACTCGAAGAAGATACCAACAACATGGTATTCAGAAATCGTAACTCGAAGAAGGACCGACAATATAATGGTCAAAGGAAAACATTCGAGGTATATGAATTGTTTGGTGAAATATTTTGCACAGGGTGTCATCATCAGAGTTCACAATTATACTTCCCGGTATTAAGCTGAAATCTATTAAGAAGAGTTTGAAGATACCAAAGAGGTAATCAGAATCAGTAAATCTAAGATACCAAAGGGGCAATCAGAATCAGTAAATCTAAGATACCAAAGGGGTAATCAGAATCAGTAAATCTAAGATACCAAAGGAGTAATCAGAATCAGTAAATCTAAGATACCAAAGGGGCAATCAGAAGCCGTAAATCTAAGATACCAAAGGGGCAATCAGAATCAGTAAATCGACAATACCAAAGGAGTAATCAGAAGCCGTAAATCTAAGATACCAAAGGGGCAATCAGAATCAGTAAATCGAAGATACCAAAGGGGCAATCAGAATCAGTAAATCTAAGATACCAGAGGGGTAATCAGAATCAGTAAATCTAAGATACCAAAGGAGTAATCAGAATCAGTAAATCTAAGATACCAAAGGAGTAATCAGAAGCCGTAAATTTAAGATACCAAAGGGGCAATCAGAATCAGTAAATCGAAGATACCAAAGGAGTAATCAGAAGCCGTAAATCTAAGATACCAAAAGGGCAATCAGAATCAGTGAATCGAAAATACCAAAGGGGCAATCAGAATCAGTAAATCTAAGATACCAGAGGGGTAATCAGAATCAGTAAATCTAAGATACCAAAGGGGTAATCAGAATCAGTAAAT
>MJUT01064133.1:186184-200929 GCA_002080005.1 Gigantidas platifrons
AATCAGAATCAGTAAATCGAAGATACCAAAGGGGCAATCAGAATCAGTAAATCTAAGATACCAGAGGGGTAATCAGAATCAGTAAATCTAAGATACCAAAGGGGTAATCAGAATCAGTAAATAGAAGAAGAACAGACAACACAATGGCCAAAAGAAGGACAAAAGGACAAACAACGATCTACAAAACATACCCACAAAACTAAAGATAGAGTAACACGAACCCCACTGAAAACAAGAGTCGAACTCAGATGCTCCGGAAGGGTAAGCACTTCCTGCTCCACCAGTAATAATAGAATTATTCTATCGCCTTGGTATAATTTACAAAGCACTAACTATACCATATTTGATGCCATAATGATATTTGTACTCAATGTAATAGATATAGAATATATAGGTCTCCTTTAGCTCATTCGCCAATATATCTATGGAGTCCTCACAGAGCACTTGAGTTCACCCACAGTTTTTAGTGTTTGCGCATTCTTTAGTTTTCTGCATAGTACTTTGTCGGCCATTGTTTGTCTTTTTGTTCCCATTTCTTTGGTCAGTACATTATTGTCTGTTCTTCAAGTTTCGGCTTCTAATTAAGAGAACATTCCAAAATCATGTAATAATGTTTCGTTCATTGTAAACATTATACGAAATAGAATATAAAGTACGAAATAAGATATTAATATTTTGATATTTTATTCATTATACGAAATAAAAAAAATATTACGAGTTGAAATTATATTGTGCAGTGTCCGAAATTCGATAAGAACCTAATTTCGATAGGTCAGTATTTTTAGTGTCGCATTCGGATACTGATGACGTCACCACCCGGAACATTTTGGTATAGAATGACCTAGTGTTGACGTCTACCACAAGTAAACAAAAAACTAGAAAATGTCTTTAAAAGAAGTGAGTAACTTATTCTATTCCTCCTAGACTAGAAAAACTATGTTTTCACTAATACCATTTTATTTGACCGCAAAACGTTGATTTTCCTCATGAAAACTTAATTAGAATCCACTGAACTGTCATTGTCTTGATCGTCTGCCTCTACGCTAATATATTCTAAAAATAAAACATAGTGGAATTCCTGTCCAAAAATGAAACGTTTGGAAAGCCAAAGGTGTCATGTTATGAAATTGTTCAAATGACGTTCAGAGACATCTTTAAAGAGTGGCAACTTACAGAAGTGAGAATAAAGTGCTACCAATGAAAAACTAATTAAATCTATGATTTTTTTGTAAGTTTATGTCTGTATATTTATTTTATTTTAAATTAAACATGTTTTCCATTAAAAAAAATATCGAATTTTATCAACTACAATCAAAGGTCATCTTGAGGCTTCATAAGATATTTCATTTTTCTATATTTCCAACAGTCTGCAATTTTTGAGAGAGAAAAAAAATATTTGAAAAAAATATATACTTCACAGTATCTTCGAACTTGGTGATTAGTGTCGACATTTTTTTGGGCCGAGATATATCGGGGACGACTATTTTAGGGCCGAATGAGTTGGAATTATCTCCCCTATCGAAATAAGGATACGTCATTTTCTTTCAAGTAAAAACAACGACACACTTCATAAGATTGACACCAGTCAAACTGTTTATCGGATGTTTCTTCTTTTTTGCACAGTTAAACAGCTATATTAGTAATTTAAGTTTATTAAAGTATTTCATACAAAAAATCTACGGGAAGCTTGACATAAGCCAATAAGTCGTTACGTTATCGAAATTTGGTAACACCAGGATAATGTTTCGAATATTCCTTAATATTAATGGCGAGATTTTAGAAAAACAAATATATAGCTACCATTGGTGCTTATACATAAAGTATAAATGATTTAGGTTTTTGCAATATTATATACATATAAATAATGATAAGAGTCTTTGATTTTGTAACGTAAAAGTAATGCTGGATGTATTTGATGTTTGTGCTGACATAATACATGAATAGGTCATAATTCATTGATTTAGAAAAAGCTACACATTCCAGGTGCTATATATTATTTATTCACTTATATATATATTTGTGGTTGTGATATTCTATTATAGAAAAAAAAACATCCATTATAACGTACTATATATCTTAAAGCAAACATTTAATTCCGAATCAAAAATGATTTATTTTAATGTCAATTTTAAATTCGAAGATATATTTTTTCTCTGAAATATCTTTACGTTGGTTATATGTTTATTTGCATATAGAGGTGTCCAATACATATTGTGTTGTATTTTCCTTCGTCTTGTGTACTCTATGTTTCCAGATTGTCTGGATTGGCAATTTTTGATTGCCCCTTCGGTATTCTCTAACGTTTTTTTCTATTATTATATGGGTAAGGATTATTGGTATTTATCATAACTTTCGGCCATTTTTCAACTATATTGGGACTACTGAACAGCTATAACAAAATGTCTAGTCAAAACCTCGGTCTTTGAAATGTGTCTGGAAACCTTAACGCTTGAAACGAAAAATTAACGTCAGTGTTCAGAAGTGAACGACATTAATCACACCAACAACTCGACAACTGAGGCCTCTGACTTCCAATTCTGTGGATTTCGTATATGAAGCAGATTATCTTACCATCTGTTCCACTTGTCGTAAACACTCCCCGGTTCTTTCCTCATTCATGACTTTTCCCCGGGTTTATAACTAGATTAACAAGACGGGTGCCACTAGTGGAGCAGGAACTGCCTACCCTTCCGGAGCACCTGAGTTCACCCTAAGTTTTTAGTGGGGTTCGTGTTACTCAATCTTTAGTTTTATGTGTATGTTTTGTAGATCGTTGTTTGTCTTTTTATACTTTTTCTTTTGGCCACTGTGTCGTCTGTTCTTCTTCGATAAACGGATTCTGATTACCCCTTTGGTATCTTCAAACTCTTCTTATAATTTTGTTTTTGTACATTTAATTTCCAGTGTGTGTATCACATGCAATGTTCATAAAATAACAATTTAAAAAAAAATGTCACCATTTAAGAGCTACAGTCGTCTATTATCTCGTTTTCAGTCCTGCGAATTGTTTACCTTTTTTTTTACGCACACATAATTAAGGGGTTAAAACTGGTTGGCGCTGAATCAGGATAAGGTGTCTGGGTGCACAAACTCTTCTTCCAACTCTTAATTTTTTTGTTCGTATGCTGTATTTTCTATCTAGATTGCTAATCTGTCTTTATATAATAATTTTTTGTGTTTTATATTTTCTCTTCGTTTCACTGCTCATATGTGAACAATAAAATAACGAAAACTAATAGTATTTCACACAGGCACTTGTTTCATTCAAAAAATATATGCCCCCTCCTCTTCCTTACTTCAAGGTAAACATCTGTCCATTTCCCCTTCCCCATTTCGCCTCAATATTTTTCGCTTATTTGTGATCCTTTCGCTGACCCAATTATATCGTTATACTCCCGAGATATTTCTCTTTTCGACTGCCACATTTAAATATACCTACCGGGCCCCCCTCAGACGAATTGGACAAGAATATTCAGCGAAGGTAGCTTGTTTTATTTTTAAGTCATTGAAACGGACACAGCCACTTCCGGTCCGGTTTAAATTGATTTAGAAAATTAAAAAAAAGGTGCTTTAAAAATCAAATGTCAATAATTTGGAGTTGAACATATTTTTATAATCTGCATTGGAACAATTATCTGTATTTTAAAGGCTTACTTTACATTTGAGAGGAGATGATCAAGATGGCATTGTTACAGATGGCCGGTCTAGAGAATTCCGAATTCATATGAAAAATCCAGCGCAAACCGGAAGTGGCTGTATCTGTTTCAATTACTTAAAAATAAAACAAGCTACCTTCGCTGAATATGCTTGTCCAATTCGTCTGATGGGGGCCCGGTAGGTATATTTAAATGTGACAGTCGAAAAGAGAAATATACCGGGAGTGTAACGATATAATTGGGTCAGCGAAAGGATTACAAATAAGCGAAAAATATTGAGGCGAAGTGGAGAAGGGGAAAAAGGACAGATGTTTACCTTGAAGTAAGGAAGAGGAGGGGACATATATTTTTTGAATGAAACAAGTGCCTGTGGTATTTCAGTTCAGTTGCGTTGTCTGATATACATGTAGTTATTATTTTATTCGCCCAGTTAAAATTGAGGGTTGGCATTTTACCTAAATAATAGGCGGAAGCCGGATGCACATTCTGTTTCCGGTCGGACCCGGAACAGCAATTAAATGACACCTGTGTAATCCTTTATTTAATAGGGAGAAGAGTTATATTTAGACATGATAAATCATGCAGAGCAATGTTCGAGTTATAGACAGACTATTTTTGATATTCCTGCTGACTTCTTTTCTTTTTTAAATTACCTACAGGTAGATACGTATATTTTTAAAGGTCACATTGCTTTTATTTATTTTTTTCATAAAAAAAGTATTTAACTGTCTATCTCAAAATAAAGGAATATAAGAAAATATGCCAAATTTGGTTTTGGTTTCTGGAAACACGAGAATCTAATCGCTGAACACAGCGTGTGAAGATAATCAGCAGCTATTTCTTTTTTACTAATTCGTCAGACCTCTAAACACTGGTATGTTATCTATCTTTTAAACTACATACTATATCATATGTCAGAATTAGCAGATTAATTATGAACAAATAGTACCCGGATAAGAGAATTACATGCGGAGTATTTGAAAGAGTAATTCTGAAACAAATGGTACTTTAGAAGTCATATTTAGGAAGCACACACCTTCGTCCAGGTAAGATCTTAACTTCCCGGAGGAAATCTTCCGCTTAAAAAATATTTGTGTTGAATATATGGATTTTGGGATTTGTTTCTTCTTCTATAAATAATGGTGGTCAGATTCTTCTGTGAATATCATATGCGCTATGGTAAGATGTCAAAACTATGTAAACGACCTAAATTTAATGCTATTTTCTAACGAATAGTATTACAAATAATTGATTGAAATTGTAGCTCCGGTTAGTCTAGAGTCATTTGTTCTATCTTGAAATGGCAATGATTCAATATATTGACCATTTGCAGCAAAGCATATATGTTGACCTCAACTTTAGATGCAAACTTCGATCAGTGTCCTAAAATTCATCAATTCTCAAAAATCCAAAATCTGTTTTTGGATTTCGGAATTGTTCCGACAGCGTGGTATTTTTTATCCATTTTTATAGCAGCATAGAAAACCATTAACGTAAAATACTTTTAACGTTATAGACATTAAAATGAACTGATGTTCCTTCTGGAGGAACTACAACAGAAACTATAATACATATATCTAGAAAATATATGATTATTGAATCTTGGAAACCAAAATATGGATATAAATGTACAAATACGAGTACCACTCAATTTTCATAGTTCTTAATTTCAGAGCAAGGTCTAGTTTATTTTCAATGTATGTTTTGATTTGAGTTTACATTAAATTCCTAGACAGTGGTTAGCATTGCAGACAGCCTAGATATCAATAAATTTGTAAACAGTTTTCTGACAAAAAAACGTGCTAACTAAACATCTTTCCGCGAAAAAAAAAAATCCTTAGTTTTTATGCAAAAGAAGTTTTTTTTAACTCAATAAAATCTTGTCTGCTTGATACAATTTCACGTATTTATTTCAATACAATTCCCAATAATCAATTAAATTTTCAAAACTATTGAGTGAGTGAATGATTTTTGTTTAACGCCAAGTCAGCAATTTATTAGTTAAATAATGGCGAGGACGAGTTACATTTCGATGAGCTGATCACGACGTCCGCTTTGTACTAGACTTACATACCTCGTTGGATATTTATAGTGCTAGCTCACTAAAACAACTATCCACGTGTACACACGTCGCAGCACCAAGACACATTATCCTGATTCCGCGCCAACCAGATTTTACCCCTTAATTATGTGTGCGTAGTTGCAAAAAAAAAAAATAGTCAAAAAAATTCGCAGGATTGAAAACGAGAAAAGTCAACTACAATGTCAAAATTATTTTTTGTCAATGTGTGACGTAAAAATGCTTTTGACATTAAATTTCGTAATTAAAATACTTCAAAGGACTCATAATTATTGATGGATATGGTTCAAGAAAAATATTCTACCCTCATCACTGAATTTAGTACTGCGTTGACTACTATTTTACCTATTTTGTTCCAGTATAATGAGTATTGTTATAAGTGCTGTTATAGTGACAACCGGAACCTTTGAACCGTAAGGAAAGGGGGAGGTTTGGCGCCGTAAAATCTGATTCAATCCACCATTTTTTGGAAATGCCTGTACCAAGTCAGGATCATTATGGTTTTCCCAGTTTTCTGGTTGTTGACTGATTTTGTGTGTTTATATACTTATGAGTTTTGCCTTTCCCTTTGGAAGATTGTTTGGAGTTCGGTAATTTTGTTATTACCCTTATTTAATAGACGACTGTAGCTCTTAAATGGTGACATTTTTTTTAAATTGTTATCTAATGAACATTGCATGTGATAAACACACTGGAAATTAAATGTACAAAAACAAAATTATAAGAAGAGTTTGAAGATACCAAAGGGGTAATCAGAATCTGTTTATCGAAGAAGAACAGACGGCACAGTGGCCAAAAGAAAAAGTACAAAAAACAAACAACGATCTACAAAACATACACATAAATATAAAGATCGAGTCACACGAACCCCACTAAGAACCGGGGGTGAACTCAAGTACCAATCAATGGACAACAGAGCTTACTTTACTGTCAAATATCAGTTTGAGAAATATTCTCTATATGGCAAAAATTACAGATAAACATACAAAACACAGCATGGATTATGATATAGACTAGAATCTTAGTTATTTTGTTCATCTTAATTACCTGTAATATTATAAAATAGGGCACTCAGAGAACACCACCACGAATACACCTTAACAGAGTTTTTTATTAAATAAAAAGTAGCACAAAAAATCATCTATCATGAACGTTTAATCTTATTAAAATTAATATCATTACGTAAAATTGGTTTAATCCCGTTTTGTCATAACGACACGCGATGGTATGTATAACTTAAGACTACTTAAACTAAATTTATTATTGTCCCCCGAGGACAATACAGATTTTAGTTTGAAGAAGCTTAGAGAAAAAATGCACATGATCTTTGTGCGTTTAATCATCGTACGACAATAACAACTACTATACACCACGTCCTCAAACTTATTCATAAGTGTTATCAGTTTTAGATTCATCGCGGGGGACAATGCACACATCTTAAAAAGTAGCATATTCTGTTTGGTATCTGGATAAGTGTTTTAATCGTAATCCGTTAATCTTTTGAGGAGAAATTTCGCTGACAAAGTGACAAATTAAAAACAATCTTTTGTATTTTAGATCCTCTGTTATCGTAATTTATCTTAATATTGCTATACAAGGGGGGTCAGAATTATGTTTTATCCCACACTGAATGGACTTGAAATACCCCTATTCAACTATTATAGGGTCATCATTTATATTTTGTATAACAATGAAAGGACTTAAAGGAACCTGTTGGCCAAACAAGGAGGTGTGAAGTATTTATCAGCGACAGCAAATCACTTAAAACTAATATATCAATGAATTTACACGTAGAAGTAAAATTAAAAACAAATACCACACGGTCAGAATAGGTTCAAAAATTCAATCTGAAAATCATCCGGAGGCAAAAATCGATACTCATAGCACACATGTACAAAAGCACTCACTCTCCTGCCTTAGGTACAGATGCGCATTTGGTCCAATCGATATCTTGGCAACAGTGTTGCTTCCAATTGTTTGAAAAGCCAAAAGGTTCAATGCGCAAGATCAGTTGTTAGATCTCTTGGAGTAAGCAGAAAATAATAATATATTCAATATTTAAATTTAGAATTCTAAATATAAATTGATAAATTATAACTAGATTTCAACCATTTCTTTTTGACTTTCGAAAAAACAGCAAAGGGCGCTTTTACTGAACATGAACACTCAAAGGTGTTGCAAATAATAGATTCTGGGAAAAACTTGGGTTTACTTTTTATCTGATTTGCTCCGAAATATTTATTTTCATTTGGTATTTTAACATATAAGCTTCGAGGCACACTAATGGATGAGCATATGTGAAACTAGCTTATTTACTAGAGTCCCATTTGAACAACAAACTATATCAAAATGTTCCGACTCTAGCAGCTCTTGAGTTTTGACTCGAACCAGCATATATCTATGTTCAACACTGTGGTCAGTTTGACGTCAATCAAGAGCTACCATGTTCCAACTCTGGCAACCAATGCCGAAAAATTATATAAGCGACCAAATCCTACTAAACTCTCGATATCCAACTGAACTCGACCATGTATTATATTAATTATTGCAAATATGTATTGTTTACTATTATTTCTTTCAGCTGGTATCGGACACGGTTAATTATATATACTCTCTTTAGAAACAAAACAAAGTATATATATACTTATTCATTTGAAGAACCCCATTCTTTATCTGTGTTTTCTTTACATTTTATTTGACAAGACTGGAAAGCGATTTTGATTTCTTAATAGTGCTGACTATTATTAAGAAACAAGGGTGTTTCGTTTGAAGTACATGTTTGTATATACCTTTAGAGGTAGAAGGTAGAATGTTTGTATTCAACCAACTTTAACAGGAAACTGTATCACAAATAAAAAGAACATAAAACAATTCCTACAGGTGTATCCAAAAAAACAATTCCTACAGGTGTATCCAAATAACAGAATGACAGAATATTTATCAATACACACGATTACAGCAAGTAAATTTAGCCTTACTATATTCATTCTTCTACTAAAGCCGAATATGTCTACGTCTATCAAATACTGACCGCCTTCAAGAAGGTGAAGATTATGCCAGAGGTTGCACATGACAATTGAAATGGGTTAAAACTATTTACAGGTTTTAAAAGTATATATAACATGATAAAAATAAAACTTAGAAACAGGTTATTGATCTTCATTCATATTTTACATTATTAATTTGACAAGAAAAAATGTATATAAGGTCAAGATTTAGGAGATTTGACAAATGTCAATGTGTGTTTATATTAGAAAATCTGTAAGTGATGAGATGTTGATGAATTATTAATCTTTGTATTGGTTATCACATTTCAATTGTCAAAATTTGTGCTAAATACGTCAATGATCCATTAATGTAAAGCTTTTGATTACGACGAAATATGTTATGAACTGGAAACATGACTATGTTAATCTTTTATAGTAATTCCTTAGCTTTACAATCATGAAATTGCACAAAGATTTAAACTAAATATTTAACATTACTTTGCTACTCTGGATGACATAAATGTAGGTCAAATTGGTAGAATTATAGATATAATGCAAATACGAGATTGCTGATGAATACATGTGTGTTGTCAATAAAAGCGCAGATATCTAATTTAGTGCGCACGACGCGTTTCTGGAATAACCTTCAAGATCTTTGGGAGCAGTTAAATTAAAAGGCCCAAATAGGATAGCCAAATATTACACATTAAATAAATTCATGCAACTTTTCTAGCAATTTTTATCTATATGATGAAATATTTTGTTTTTGGAGGTAATAATTATAGTCAGATCCCACGGTACTGTGTATTCACATGCAATTTAAGCAAATTTTCGCCGCCATCTTTTTAATCTCACTACCACGGTATCATAGGACCCATATATGCCTGTTATAAAATTGCACCGTAATTGAATAGAGATATTTACTGACAAGGGGAATAAAATTCAACTTTGCATAAGTTTTATGAGATATATCAGACGGTACAACATAACAAGGAAATTGAATCCCACTTCAAATTGCCAAAAAAACATAAGACTGAATCTAGATGGAATTCATCCAACTTATTTTCTACAATTATTCTATTTGAGCAAATACACAAATAATAAATACATTTTACTGTCAAATGATGTGATTCTATTCAATACAAGCAATCAAATACTATAGACATAGTAAAGAAATGCAGTAAGAAAAGTGTGAAGTTACTAAAGGGATAACCAGAAGCCACTGACAATACAATAGGCAAGGAAAAATGAAAAAACCACAATGGTCCACGAGACACTGCACAGAACAAGGAATAAAGGACGTGATTGAGCATATTTATGGTCATATGTGGCTCAAATATTCAAATATTCACTAATTCATGATGGTGATCGTAAAACTTTCGAGGTGAGTACTTCAACCTTACCTCTAGTTCACATTGGTTCAGTATCTTCCTTTATAGTAGTATACCTTTATGAAAGAAAGTCTGATTTGAAAGACAAACTCTGGAATATCGTATCAACTGTGATATACTGGTGGAATGTTTCTACACATAAATGGAAAGTTCACAATGAGAAAATTAAAATCATGCATTTTAGGATATGTTCATTTCAGATTTCCTCACTCCTTTCAGTAAAGGGCAAGGTTAAATTATTTTCTTCCTTTGCGGTTGTATAGTGCTTGTTTGGTATTGCAACATTACTATGTATCTAGGGTGAACTAGGTAGGGATTGTCTAAAATGCCAATCTTCATAAATGAAGTACTTCCTAGTTGTAATATTTTATAATATACGAGCTTAATATAAAAATAACTGGCTTCGATATAACTTTGCGTAATAATCGCAAAACAATTTTACTAAATGGAATATATATATACTGTAACGTGATTACAGCCTATTTATCTAGTCTGATTATTAAATGTTTCATACATCGAGATTATATAAAAATTCATATTATTTCTAAATATACATTTCAACGATCAATTGAGGCAACTAAAAACTCAGCAGTAATTGAACAAAATGTAAGTCGTTGACATCTCCCACAGTGGACATGATAGATCGAGTTAATCTGGAGTGGTACTTCTAAAATGATTTTGTTGGTTATCTGATCAAGGTTAAAGAGGTTATCCAGTGTGTTCAGGTACGAGGCACAATATTGAACTACATGTATTTATTAAGCAGAATTTTCCATCCTGGTATACTTTTTGTAGATAATGCAAAATATTACCGTAAAGAGTTCTAAGCATGAGATAAGAGCGAATGAATAACAGTTAATTAACGCTAAATTGGTATTTTCATTATTGTGTCGTGGCATGAACACGTTATTTTTCAGTCCAATGATAATGTTGCTGGTTTTGTACTAGACATACACGCCGAGTGATTTTTTTTTATACTGTCAGCTACAATGCGCTGACAGACCTGTCATTCAATTCAGACACGTTATCCCGACTCTGAACCAATCGGCCTTTGTTGTAGCTCCTTATTGCTGTGTGCTTGGTGAGGAACCAACAGATGCAAATTTCAGAGACTTTGGTTTGACCCGATCTAACCCATGATCATCAGCACTCGGGGACATACATACCGGTAATGATTATCACACTACCAAAAAAACGATCGTTAAACAAATATATTTTAGTTACGTATACGATTACACCAAGTAAAGATGAAAACGTCAAATCCGTAACAACAAAGCTGGAAACATTCTGATGATATTTTGGATGTCAATATTAGTACTCTGACATACGACAAAGTTAATAAGAAGAGTTTGAAGATACCAAAGGGACAATAAGAAGCCGTATATCGAAGAATAACAGACAACACGAAGACAAAACATGATCTACAACACACTACACAGAATACTAAAGATTGAGCACGACGAACCCCACTAAAGACCGGAGAGGAACCCAGGTGCTCTGGAAGGGTAGCTGTTTGTGCTCCACTTGTGATACCCGTCGTTTTACTGTTAACCAATACGAACATCATCTGATATAGAAACTCCCGTCAAAACAAATGCCAGTAAAGACGAACCGAACATCGTAAATACGCGGAGATCATGGCGTACATCACAACACGGAACTAAAATCGTGAAATCCGGTAATTTCACAAAATTATCAACACGAACCCAACTAATACATGTCAAAAACGTAATAAAATACGGATAAATTTTAGATTGTAACCCCTTGAAATCGAAAATGGGATTGATTTATTGAAAGTACAACTCGTGGCTTTATAGATACATAGTTAGACCTGCCATGTAACATTTCATCATCTAAAACAAATTGCTATGAATATGCAGAGCATAATATGCTTAACCATCGTGGCTTCGTGTGTGCACATCTATTTTTTTTACATACGACACCAATATGTAGCTTGAGATATTTTACTTCTGTATCAGCCAGTTATCAGCTTTTATTTTCGTACCGCCGCTATCCTTCATTCTGGAAAGGGAACTCATAATAATACTCTTGGTATAAAACACTATTAGTCCTATTGGTTTTCTTTTTGTCATATCTGAACAACCTATGATACAAGTTATATGGAAATATAATAAATGTACCCCACTTATATGATACAGATGTTGGTTGTAGCATGTGGTCAAGATACGTTCAAAATCAGATTTCGTCGTCAATTCTTATGTAACTAGCTTAGTAGGGAATAGCCTTTTTTCAATGGATAAAGCATAAATCTTTCTTTGTCTTACAACATATTATCAGCACCAATATGCTTATATGACCAACTGTTATTTATGTCAAAACTTTTTTTTAATGAACAAAGGCCAGAAGTTTTATAATGAAGGGCATATGCACCAAGGCGAAAAGGATAACAACGGCACACACTATTGTGTTACAAAATAGCTTCATAATTATGCAAATGTCAAGGGTCATATATGTACTTAATAAATCGACTTTTTAATGTTTTACTTTGAAATAGACTACGCAATAATTTACTAAAAACAAATATATATATCTTACAAATAATGTCAACGAACAGGAAGCTAATGTGACAAATCCCTATGATTTGAAAATGTCAAGCTACAAAGTGCCATCACTAATATATAAACACTGGTATTTGTCATGGTCTCTGCGGAGTTTGATTGACATGTTTGACGCAACAGTTTCCTATAGTTCATAATCAAACATCCTGTGATCATGATTCAAGTTCCGGAATGCGACACATCTTTTATGCATTTGTATTTATTATTAAAATAATAATTCAGTTATTGTTCTTTTTCACAAGATAGACATAATAACCCAATTAATATTTTAATTAGAATACAACATAAATCTCCTGATAAAGAAAACAAACCGGTCTTAATTTCAAAGAACTGATGAACTAAATGTGCGCTCAAGAATACATGAGCAGTTCTGATAGATGCTTAATACGGTCGCCGTACCAATGATGAACGAGTATTTGAGAAGTAAAAAAAAACATATTGGAAGAGAAAAACATAGGGTTAGGGGTTATGGTGTTTAACGCCACTTTCAACAATATTTCAATTACCCGGTATATCGTAACAGTCAGTTTTATTGGTAGAGGAAACCGGAGTACCATAAGAAAACCACCGACCTATCGCAAGTCACTGACTAACTTTATCACATAATGTCGTATCGAGTACACCTAGTCTGAGCGGGATTCGATCTTACAAAGTCAGTGGTGATAGGCACTGATGCCATATGTAGTAATCCAATTACCATATGATAATGACCACGACGACCCTCATCGAAACATTCGTAATTATCTAATATATATGTAAGTTTAGTTGGCCAAAAAATGGTTGTCATAGACATTTTGATTTTTCTTTTAAACACAAATTATTCACAATTGTATATGAATGGGATTGAGCAACATATAGACTGTACCTATACAAACCCTTTCCTTTTTTCATGTACAAGGCATGCATGAGTATGTAAAAATTATATCAATGATAAAAGATAATTATGATCGTTCAATATATGTAATTATGAGCACCATTAATACTTCATATATTTTTATTTTAAATCCACACAAAGTCGTAAGTTTAACTTATGATATTTAAACATATCTTTATATTCCTTCAAAATTCGGCGCCGTATGCAAATATGAAAACAGATTTAGCGTTGTGCCAAAACCTTTCATGACTCCATGGTTTGACAAAACGCGTGGTCGTATTATTCCATAAAGAAGGCAAGTATAAACGCTTTCCTTTCCCACGTCCTACTAAGAATACATAAGGACAAAACGGTCGTAAAAATTGGATTAATTCTTTTTCACCGATAAGGTGTACCTATCACGATTCGCACCTTCTGCAGATAATCAGCGCGTGTTTATGGGTATTATACCAATATTATGTTCTATTATAAACTTTAATTTGAACAGAAGTGTTCTTGAATCAACATGAATCTAAACAAATTTGAGGTGATATAATTCATTGTTTTACTTTCTAAGATTATAAATCAAATAGATTTATAGTGATAGATCTTTTGACTTCGTCTTCAAGACAAAAATTATGTTTGCAAATAAAACTTGAGTGATATTGATAATAACTTCTATCATTCTGGGTGACCTTCAAAACTTGCTACTATCAGTTCTAACACCGCTCTTAGCAAGTAAAATATGAATAATATCCATGTACTTAAACTAGGTCGTGTTTATTTTCAATGCAACAGACAGGAAAGTAATTAGTTCGCAATGATACAAAGCTGTACTACGTGTGTCACTGATGGATCAGGAACTGCTGACCCTTCCAAGTTCATCCCCGGTATCTAGTGGGGTCCGTGTTCGTCAATCTTTAGTTTTCTGTATAGCCTTTTGTACATTATTGTTTGTCATTTTGTCCTTTTTCTTTTGGCCACTGTATTGTCTGTCTTTCGATTGACAGCTTCTGATTACACCTTTGGTATCTTCAAATAAAAACGTGAATATCCAATTTAGTGCGCTCGATGTGTTTCTGGAATAACCTTCATCAGGAACACTCAAAGCCAAAATATTTGAAAGCTTAACAATTTAAGAAATAAGGGCCCAAACAAGATAGTCAAAATGGGTTATGGTCAGCTATGGCTGAGGGAGG
>MJUT01064133.1:223713-236824 GCA_002080005.1 Gigantidas platifrons
TGATAAAATATTCATTGGATGGTCCTCTTCCAAAATTGTGTCTGGTGGTCCCGCCCTCTGACCAAGATGGCTGCACAGCTGAACTTAGTTTAACATAGGACCCTATGGGAAATTCACATAAAAACCATCTTGTCTGGAACCAGTAGCTCAATTAGAACCAAACTTTGATGGCATAGTCATTCGATGGTCCTTTTCTAAATGATGTCCTGCAGTCACACTCTCCCAACAAGATGGCGCACCACAGTGCAGTTGCGTTGTTATTGAAAGCAGCTTTGATCCAGGTGAGCGATTACAGACTCCTGGGAGCCTCTGGTTTCATCAAATTTGTAAAATTTTAATACTTTTCGTCTTATATTTCAAAAACTATAAGAGATAAAGGTTAAGTTTAAATTGCAAAATTATGTAGCATGTCTAGATCTACCTACCCTGCAATTTTGAGGTAAGTCTCATTATCCATTTTGGAGTTATTGCCTTTTTTCCATAAAATTTTCAAAATTTTAATACTTTTCGCCCTTTAATTCAAAAACTATAAGAGATAGATGTTAAGTTTAACTATAAACATGTTCATCATGTCAAGATATAGCAACTCTGCAATTTTGAGGTAAATCCCATTATCCATTTTGGAGTTGTTGCCCTTTTTTCATCAAATTTTCAAAATTTTAATACTTTTCGTCCTTTATTTCAAAAACTATAAGAGATAGATGTTAAGTTTAAACTGCAAAAATATGCACCATGTCAAGATCTACCTACCCTGCAATTTTGAGGTAAATCCCATTACCCATTTTGGAGTTATTGCCCTTTTTTCCATAAAATTTTAAAAAAAATTAATGTTTTTTGTCTCATATTTCAAAAACTATAAGAGATGGATGTTAAGTTTAAACTGCAAACATGTTTAGTATGTCAAGATCTACCGACCAAGATGGTCCCCACAGCCGAACTTAGCTTAACATAGGACCCTATGGGAAATTCACATAAAAACCATCTTGTCTGGAACCAGTAGCTCAATTAGAACCAAACTTTGATGGAATAGTCATTCAATGGTCCTTTTCCAAATGATGTCCTGCAGTCACACTCTCCCACCAAGATGGCACACCACAGTGCAGTTGCGTTGTTATTGAAAGCAGCCTTGATCCAGGATAGCGATTACAGGCTCCTGTGAGCCTCTGGTTAGCTCACCTGCCCCAAAGGTTCATGTGAGCTATTTTCACCACTGAGCATATGTCGTCTATCGTCCGTCCGTTAACTTTTCACATTTTAATCAACTCCTCTGAAGCCTCTGGGCCAATTTCAACCAAACTTTGGTGGAATGGTCCTTTGGTGGTCCCCTTTCAGAATTGTGTCCGATGACCCCCGACCACCAACCAAGATGTCTGCCATTACTAAAAATGGAAAATTCAGCAAAAAATCAAATACAAATCTTCTCCTCTAAAACTACTTGGCCATTTGGGACCGAACTTTGGTGGAATGGTCCTTCGGTGGTCCCCTTTCAGATTTGTATTCGACGACCCCAGCCACCAACCAAGATGGCCACTGTTACTAAAAATAGAAAATTCAGCAAAAAATGAATTAAAAAAAACTGTTTGGCCAATCTGGACCAAACCTTGGTGGAATGGTCCTTATGTGGTCCCCTTCCAAGATGGCCGCTGTCAGCGGACATAGTTTTAACATAGGACCCTATAGGAAAATTGTTTAAAAAATTTTTCCTCTGAAACCAGTAAGCCAATTTAAAGCAAACATGGCATGAATGGTCCTTAAATGGTCAACTTTCAAAATTATATCCAGTGACCCAGACCTCCATCCAACATGGCCACAATCAGTGGACATAGTTTTAACATAGGACCCTATGGGAAATATGTTTAAAAATCTTCTCCTCTGAAAGCAGTAAGCCAATTTAAAACAAGCATGGCAATGATGGTCCTTAAGTGGTCAATTTTCAAAATTGTGTCCGATGAGTATGACCCTGACCTCCATCCAATATGGCCACCTTCAGCAGACATAGTTTTAACATAGGACCCTATGGGAAAAATGCTTTAAAATCTTCTCTGAAACCAGTCAGCCAATTTAAAGCAAACATGGCATGGATGGTCCTTGGATAGTATACATTCAAAATTGTGTCTGGTGACCACGATCTCCAACCAAAATGGCTGCCATGAACAGACATAGTTTTAACATAGAACCCTATGTGATTTGAATAGTAACTTAGATGTATTAGGCATGCAGACATTCTTAAGAGGACTTATTTATGTCAGGTGAGCATTACAGGCTCACCTGAGCCTCTAGGTGTTGATTGTTATTGTTTATTCTGTTATTTGGAATGTTTTCACAGAAATGTAATATTCATCTGTTATATTCTATTCAGGTGGTCATGTTGGTGTTGTTTCTACAGATTTTGACTTCACCTTGCTGTACAAGCTGATCAGAAACCTTTTAACAGCTATTCCTGCTCCAACTTGTGGATGGGGAAATCAGCCATTACCTGGACATTTAAATGAAGCAGATGACATCGAAAGAATTCGACATTTAAGAAATAATTTTGTGCACAATTCTGAATTTGAAATCTGTGATACTGATTTTTCTACCCACTGGACTGATTTATCACAGGTAAAATAATTTACAATTACCATTTTACACCCATTTGTAGATTTATCACAGGAATGTACAATTACCATTCTATACACATTTGTAGATTTATCACTGGTAAATTAATGTACAATTACCATTCTATACACATTTGTAGATTTATCACAGGTAAAATAATTTACAATTACCATTCTATACCCTTTTGAAGATATATCACAGGTAAAATAATTTACAATTACCATTTTACACCCATTTGTAGATTTATCACAGGAATGTACAATTACCATTCTATACACATTTGTAGATTTATCACAGGTAAAATAATTTACAATTACCATTCTATACACATTTGTAGATTTATCACGGGTAAAATAATTTACAATTACCATTTTATACCTATTTGTAGATTTATCACAGGTAAAACATTTTACAATTACCATTCTCTACCCATTTGTAGATATATCACAGGTAAAAATAATTTACAGTTATCATCCTATACCCTTTTGTAGATATTTCACAGGTAAAATATTTTATAATTACCCTTCTACAGCTATATTTTGTCTACCCTTTTGACAAATTTTAGATATTTCACAGGTAAAATAATTTACTGTTACCATTCTATACACATTTGTAGATTCATCACAGGTTAAATAATTTACAATTACCATTCTATGCCCATTTGTAGATTTATCACAGGTAAAATAATTTACAGTTACCATTCTATACACATATGTAGACTTATCACAGGTTACCGCATTGGTGGCATAATGGTTAGTGTGCTCGCCTTGAGTACGGTAGATCGGGGGTTTGAGCCTCGGTCTGGTCAAACAAAAGACTCAAATTGGTATTTGCTGCTTCTCCGCTAAGAACGCAACATTAAAGAGAAAGAGCAAAGACTGGTTGACTCAGAATCATAATAATGTATCTGAATGGGGCGACATGTCCCCCCGCAGACTGTTGTTTCAGTAAGCTAGCACTATAAAAATCCAACTCAGCATGTTGGTCAAGAACAAAGCGGACCTCATCATCTTATCATTGAAAATTAACTTGTTCTCGCCATGATATAGCTGTAAAAAAATTAAGCAGCAATCACTCATTCACAACATGATTGAAACTAGCAATACTCTTTCATAGAACTATTATAATACATATGACAACTTCTATGACACAAAGATATTAAACTGAGCATATTATGCCTAATTTGTTTTTCAATACTAGAGCGTCTTTATAACAGCGCTGCTCACACAGTTATATGTGAGGGTTGATATTTCAATCACACGAGGAAAACACTTGTATGACCGCCTCATTTCACAAAGAGTGGAGGTTTGGGTTAAGAAACCTGCCACTTTTCATTGAAGTGCCTGTACCAAGCCAGGAAACTGGGAAGTTACGTATACTGTATATGTTAGGAGTATAGATTTGTCACCTGTTCGTCTGACATTATTGTGTTTTATTTTTCATCTCAGTTATAAGTTCCGGATAGGACCATATCTACTTGATTCAATATCAATTTATATTTACACTTTTCAGATGAAGGCGCATAACCCTCAATGAACATACATTTGTTTTTATGGACATGTAGATAAATACAACGTTTAGCACATCATACCCAAGGGTCTTCGTGGTCGTGATCGTATGGTAGTTGGATTTACAACTACCTATGCAATCAGTGTCTATCACGACTGATGTTGTGAGTTCGAATCTCGATCAGGGCGAGGTGTTCAACATTATCTGATAAAGTTTATCAGTAACTTGCGACATATCCGGGGTTTTCTCCGGGTCCTCCGGTTTCCCCTACCAATCAAACTGACAAGTCAACTGAAATATTGTTGAAAGTGGCGTTATACACAATCAAGCAAACAACAAACATGTCATACCCTTAAACTTTCCAATGTACTTTGTTGATTTATTCTTTATCCTTATCAGGCTATTGACAGATTAAGCAAAGGTTACTAAGTGTCAATGAGAACGAAAAACTTTGACAAATGCATCAAAAATGAAATGGAAGAAAATGTACGAAAAGAACTGAAAGAAATACGAGAGGAAATCCACAACATTAATACTAGAAACATACCATTAAACGTTCAAAGTAATTTAATTGTTATCTTCTCAGTTTAACTAAAATTACGTGTTTGTTTGATCCCTTNGGGGGGGGTGGTGGTGGTGGTGGTAGAACTAACACAACTTGACTAGATCCTGTATGGGGTTATATCAGGAAAAATTTCTAGATACCAAATGGATAATCAATGACGTAAGATGGAAAGAGACAGACAATACCAATAAAAAAAAGAACTAAATGACAAACAATGATCCGCAAAACATTGTACAGAAAACAAAAAATCGAGTAACACGAATCCCACTGAAAACTGAGGGTGAACTTGGGTGCTCTTGGGGATTGGGCAGTTCTTGTATTACTCTAGTTACAAACACGGTGTTGTCAGGAATGAAGAAAGAACCTGGAAGTTTGTGACACAGAGATACCGCAACGGTTAACTAAGCCATAATGGTGATGACTTAAACTTAACAAATAGGAACCTTTGGTTCAGTAGGTTCTTTGTTAGCAGGAACCCTTAATCAAGAAAATCTTGATAGAAACAGGAACCATTAATCAAGAAAATCCTGATAGAAACCATAAACTTTGGAATACCGGATCAATTGAGATATACAGTTGACTCTCATTGTCTCGAACTCGGTTGACTCGAATTTCCGGTTGAGTCGAATTTTTATCGAAGTCCCGAACTTCGTTGTGTATAAATATATGTAATTTGACTCCTGTTGAGTCGAATTCGGATGAGTCGAAATTTCGGTTGTCTCGAATAAAAGTTTTGGTCCCAAGATGTAGAAAGCCATATTATTTACATTCGTTAAGTCGAATTTACCAGTCAAAACATGTGTATAATTACCTTGGGATTAAAATCAGATCACAGGTGAAACATTCGGTCTTTGGCTAAAAATGACATATTTACCTTAGGCTATTTCACATGTTTATTTCACAATCTGTCAAATTAATTAGTGGTAATATTTGAATTGGCTTGGTATTATGACACAAGTTAGATGTGTACAATAAAAAATTATCGATTCATAACATTGTAAGTGCGCTTGGGTCGGCATACATCAATGATTATGAAAAGTATACAACGGAAGCGTTTTATCTATTGTCGGAAATTAATTTTGATTAAAGATGTATAATTTCTCAATTTTGAGAGATTTGAAAAAAAATGTTACTCTTAATTAACAGTTGTCATAAAAGGGGAAATTTTATTGAATCATTAAAACACACAATTTATTGTAAATATTGCACAAAGAAAAATACGTCATGATGGGTGAAGTTTAATGACAATGCATCAGCTGAAAAACATAATCATACACACAAAATAGATATCTAGAAGTTATCAGTTGTTCCACAAGATTCAAAGAATTTAACAGAGAAAAAAAAATCGAATCAGTTTTAAATCGTTCCGAGAATCGGGACATGCGATGCTGGTGTTAGCTCTTCAAAATTTCGCTAGAGTTGTCTCCCTTTCGTCATTAAACAAACTACACTTCCAGTTTTCGTAGCTCCTCTTGAGTCGAACTACGGTTGACTCGAATTTTTTCCATGGTCCCATCGAATTCGAGATAACGAGAGTCAACTGTATATATATATATACTCCATATGCAATATACAATTATCTACAATATACGACAGGGATGTGATGTTTCTACTGATTCGCGGATTTCCGTGGCTCTGGAGTCAACTTTGGCCATTTCTGCACATCAAGTAAAGTTGTGGAGAAAATTAAAGGGGGGGGGGGGTCCGGCAAATCTTAAAAATGATATTGTATGATTGGATTGGTTTTCCTCTAAGGTCCAGTAACGATATCTTTCCGTTTCTTTGGAATTGTACCTTCACACAAGCTTAATAAAAACATGAGGTAGTAATGACAGACTTTCGTATGAATCGTACGATCAGCTGCAATATGCGATTATTTACAATATATGATCAGCAACAATATACGATTATCTACAATATGTGATTATCTTCAATATACATGTACCATTATTTACAACGTACGATCAGAATACGATCAGCGACAATATACGATTATCTACAATATATAATCAGCGAAAATATACGATTATCTACAATATGCGATCAGCAATAATATATGATTATCTACAATATACGATCAGCGATAATATACGATAATCTACAATATATGATCAGCTACAATATATGATTATCTACAATATATGATCAGCAACAATGTGTGATTATCTACAATATACGATCAGCGACAATATATGATTATCTACAATATGCGATCAGCGACAATATTTGATTATTCACAATATACGATCAGCGACAATATTTGATTACCTACAATATACGATCAGCAGCAATGTATGATTATCTGCAATATACGATCAGCGACAATATACGATTATCTACAATATACAATCAGGGAGAATATGCGATAAGTGGAAATGTAGGATCATTTAATATATGATCAGTTACATATATGCAATAACTGAAAATAACAATATATAGTCAACTTAATACAAATTCAATGTTAGTTTTTAGTACTTCTATGTCATTTATTGTAGTTTCTAATATCCTAAATGAACCACATCAGTCGTGTAATGGTAAGCGTGCTCGCCTCCAATGCGGTAGATCTTGGATTTGAGCCTGATCGGGTCAAACCAAAGACTATGAAATCAGTATTTGTTGCTTCTCCACTAAGCTCGCAGCATTAAGGAGAAAGAGCAAATACTGGTTGGTTCGAAATTAGAATAATGTGTTCGAGTGGGACAACGTGTCAATCTGTGGACTGTTGCTTCAGTGAGTTAACACTGTTAAAATGATACTAAGTGTGTTGGTCTAGTACAATGCAGACCTCATCATTAATAGTAATAACTATTTCATTGTACTGTATTTCAGAAGGCCACTTTCAATTGATTAAGAAATGGAGACTAGAGGATAAACTATATTATGATGAAACAGGGGGATTTACAGCGGCATTGAAAATGGCCCAGTCTGAAAATTATATGACAATAATTGGTGAACCAGGATCAGGAAAGACCGCCACAGCTCACCATATTGCATTACAGCTTGAGGAGCAAGGATGGGAAGTTGTACCAGTGTGTAGACTAGAAGAAATCATACAATATGGAGACAGAGATCATAAACAAGTATTTGTACTTGATGATGTATTAGGTATTTTTGCTGTAGATATGAATATTTACAACCAATTTATTAACCATGAAGAGCCAATTTTCAAAGCAAAAGGGGGGACATCAAAACTGTTGCTTACTTGCAGAAAATCGGTGTATAAGGAGGCTTTTAAGCTTGGATTGTTTGTAACAGAAAATATCGTAGATTTACAGAGTAAAGATAATCAGCTGACTGAAACAGAAAAGATGGCTATTTGCAAATATCATTGTGAAGCCAAAGGTGTAAATCCAGATCTCTATGCATCCCTTTCCTTTACCAAAGCCAATTATATGTTTCCATTGCTTTGTAAACTATTTTCAATGGAAGAAAAATACCAGCAGGTGGGAGAAAGCTTCTTCAATAAACCATTCGATTATTTTATTAAAGAACTGGAAAAACTGCAGCTCACATGCAGTATTCAGTATGCTGCTCTTGTCTTATGTCTAGTTAATGACAGCAAATTATCAGTTGAGTGTTTACCCCACGAACGCATGCAAGAGGTCTTTAATAATTGTAGGGTCAATCTAGGTACCCCGGATAAAATAATAAAAGATGCCATTTACCACATGTCAGAAACCTACTTCACAAAGTTAGATACTGAATACACATTCACACATGACTTTATATTTGAAGCTATCGCCTATCATTATGGTAGTCAAAATCAACAGCAGATATTAAAGTATTTATCTAGCAGTTATATAGCAAATAAAGTCACAGTATACGAACAAGCTTCGAATGAGGATCTTTGCATTCACATAAGTAAAGATATGTATTTACCTCTTGCCGAAAGACTCTATACAGATATCCAGTCTATGAATCTATTTGATGTCTTCATGAACAAGTCACTGCTACACAGTCCATTTTGTGATGTTTTCGAAGGAATGTTAAAAAAAAAGCCCTTTGATGAATTTGAATCATTGATTTTAGGGAAACATGAGAATATTCGTCATTTTGTGCAGAACACAATTTCTGAAAGTATTCAAAAACAGTTTGACATTAATAAATTTAGGCTTTTATGTGTGCTGTTTGATAGTATAAATCATGCGAATTCTGACCCCGAACATAGTGTTAGGGTAATAAACTGGATAATTTATTACGGTCACACTCATCTTCTTCAGGAAATAGTCAAACATGTTGAACGTAACAACAATAGCATTAGTTTGATATTTGGCTCAAATGTCGTGGAGAATACACTTTTACTAGTACTTGGATGTTACAGTAACACATTAGATATGGTGGAACTGATACTTAAATACATAGGCCCAAAGTGTATCGACAGGGTTTTAATGTCCCGTAGTATACCTGATTGCATTCATTTTCATAGATGGAATACGCCATTGACAGTAACGTTTGAAACAGGTAATCTGTGTATTGTGAAAGCATTGCTGAGAAACCATGCTGATATCAACCAAGGACAACCACTATTGTGTAGAGCATCAAAGTATGGACACTGTCATGTTATTAAATATTTAGTTAGTTCTGGTGCAGAAATCAATTTATGTAATGATCATGGACATTCACCATTGTTTGTAGCATCACAGAATGGACAATGTGATGTTGTTAAATATTTACTTAGTTCTGGTGCAGAAATCAATTTGTGTGACAAACAAGGACAATCACCATTGCTTGTAGCATCATGGAATGGATACTTTGATGTTGTTAAATTGTTACTATGTTCTGGTGCAGATATCAATATGTGTGACAATGAAGGACGTTCACCATTATTTGCAGCAATATATAAAGGAGAATGTGATGTTGTTAAATTTTTACTAAGTTCTGGTGCAGATATCAATTTGTGTAACAAACAAGGACAATCACCATTGTATATAGCATCATGTGAAGGAAAATGTGATGTTGTTAAATGTGTCCTTAGTTCTGGTGCAGAAATCAATTTTTGTGATGAAGATGGACGATCACCATTGTTTGCAGCATCATTTGATGGACAAAGTGATGTTGTTAAATGTTTACTAAGTTCTGGTGCAGATATCAATTTGTGTGACAAACAAGGACAATCGCCATTGCTTGCAGCATCATATAAAGGAGAATGTGATGTTGTTAGATGTTTACTTAGTTCTGGTGCAGATATAAATTTATGTGACAATGAAGGACAATCACCATTGTTTATAGCATCATGTATAGGACAATGTGATGTTGTTAAATGTTTACTAAGTTCTGGTGCAGATATCAATTTGTGTGACAATGAAGGATGTTCACCATTATTTCAAGCATCAGTCTTAGGAAAAGGTGATGTTGTTAAATGTTTACTAAGTTCTGGTGCAGATATCAATTTGTGTGACAAACTAGGACAATCACCATTGTCTGCAGCATCATATAAAGGAGAATGTGATGTTGTTAAATGTTTACTAAGTTCTGGTGCAGATATCAATTTGTGTTGCAAACAAGGACTTTCACCATTGTGTATAGCATCATATAAAGGAGAATGTGATGTTGTTAAATGTTTACTAAGTTCTGGTGCAGATATCAATTTGTGTGGCAAACAAGGACTTTCACCATTGTTTGCAGCATCAGATAAAGGAGAATGTGATGTTGTTAGATGTTTACTTAGTTCTGGTGCAGATATCAATTTATGTGACAATGAAGGACGATCACCATTGTGTATAGCATCATATAAAGGAGAATGTGATGTTGTTAAATGTTTACTAAGTTCTGGTGCAGATATCAATTTGTGTAATAATAAAAGACAATCACCATTGTTTGCAGCATCATATAAAGGAGAATGTGATGTTGTTAAATGTTTACTAAGTTCTGGTGCAGATATCAATTTGTGTAATAATAAAAGACAATCACCATTGTTTGCAGCATCATTTGGTGGACAAAGTGATGTTGTTAAATGTTTACTAAGTTCTGGTGCAGATATCAATTTGTGTAATAATAAAGGACAATCACCATTGTTTGCAGCATCATTTGGTGGACAAAGTGATGTTGTTAAATGTTTACTAAGTTCTGGTGCAGATATCAATTTGTGTGACAAACAAGGACAATCACCATTGTCTGCAGCATCATATAAAGGAGAATGTGATGTTGTTAAATGTTTACTAAGTTCTGGTGCAGATATCAATTTGTGTAACAAACAAGGACGATCACCATTGTCTGCAGCATCATATAAAGGAGAATGTGATGTTGTTAAATGTTTACTAAGTTCTGGTGCAGATATCAATTTGTGTGACAAACGAGGAGAATCACCATTGTTTACAGCATCATATAAAGGAGAATGTGATGTTGTTAAATGTTTACTAAGTTCTGGTGCAGATATCAATTTGTGTAATAATAAAGGACAATCACCATTGTTTGCAGCATCATTTGGTGGAGAAAGTGATGTTGTTAAATGTTTACTTAGTTCTGGTGCAGATATCAATTTGTGTGATGTAGATGAAAAATCACCATTCAGTGTAGCATTATCTTCTGGATACTATGATATTGTTAGGTTAATCACAGCACATAGAGCCTAACTTGATTGAAAGATAGTACTGCATAGCTTAATCCATGTGAATATCCAGAAGAAAAAATAAGTCATTCAAAAGAGAAGCAGGTAATTTACCTACAAAAAGTACCAGATGGAAAAGAAGAAACAATTTTCACAAGAAGAAATAATTTACATTAGAGAGGCAAGAGAAGAATAAGATAAAACAAATTGAGGGAAGAAGAGAGCAAGTAGAAAAGGAAGAACTAATGAACATCATAAAGGAGAAAGAAAGAACTAATTAACATCATAAAGGAGAAAGAAGCAACAATAGAGATAGATGAACCAGCTTACTTTTACATATCAGTTCCCTCATGAAAACGACGTTCGGTTCGTCTATGCCTCCAGTTATTTGTGTGAGGACGTATGTCTTGTTTGCGTATGGGGTGTCCAATGCATATTGTGTTGTGTTTTTGTTTAGTTTATCCTTCGTCTTGTGTGCCCTGTGTTGCCGGTTTCTCTGGATTGTCCTTTTTTATCGCCCCATTCTATATTCTGTAACATTTGATTAATTATCTGCACAACTTACTTTGGAGATAGTAGTATGAAGAAATGAAATTGATGTTGTACAGCAGTTGATCCAGGAAGAAAATAAACTCCAGAAATATTGGGGAATTTATACCCCCCACTCATAGAGAGGGGGCTATATTGCAATCACCTTGTCCGTCCATCCGTAGGTCCATCCGTCCATTTGTACGTCCGTTCACACTTTCGTTAAAGATGTATCAGCTGTTACTGGAAGAAATGATTTTATTTTTTATACATGACTTTGTACCGTGTCTCCCCTTTCCAGGCTTACCGCACATCTACTGGAAGAAATGATTTTATATTTGATATGTGGCTTTGGCATGGTGACTTGTACCGTATCTTCACTTTCCAGGTTTACTGCACATCTACTTCCTGTTTACCGTGTGACTTAGAATTTTTGAGTGGGGGTATTCTTAGCACGACGTAGCGTACAACATCTTGTTACCATTTGTTTGAGATACAAAAAAATGTACTTACGGACTTGAAAAGGTCAGAATTTGTATAAAGGAGCAAACTGGTAAAGAAGACTGTCAGACACAAGATCGTAATCATCGTCATTTACCATATTCACAGTGGCACATAATAACTGAAAGTAGCAATGACTACTTGACTCATCTGTTAAAGATTGGATTGGATGCAATAAAACGTGAATATAAAGGTAACACGCTACTCTACAAAATATTGATTAGACCGTGTTGGATTTCAATTTCAAACATTTGATGGAACACTTTGAAGATGTTAATGTTGGAGAAACTAACTGGATTCCTTGTTAGAAACCAAGAGTGGACTGGTACGTAAAATAGAGAAAGGTAATACTACCTGATGCACCATCTTATGATGGTTGCAATACTTTGTCCGAGTTTAGAAAACATGTCAGAAGAAATTCGATCTAATAGACCATATCCAAGTTTTGGTATTTGGTTGTATCATTTCAATTTTGAAATTTTAATGGACCGTAAAACACATTTTAATTCATTTTTTTTTTTTATTATTATGATATAAGATGTAGCATAAAGTAGGAAATACTCTTACCTCAAGAACTAGTTGATAATATTTTATTCACGTCTGAAGCGACAACCAACCATTAGAGAGGCAAGAGAAGAATAAGATAAAACAAATTGAGGGAAGAAAAGAGGAAGTAGAAAAGGAAGAACTAATTAACATCATAAAGGAGAAAGAAGAAATAATTTACATCATAAAGGAGAAAGAAGAAATAATTTACATTAGAGAGGCAAGAGAAGAATAAGATAAAACAACTTGAGGGAAGAAAAGAGGAAGTAGAAAAGGAAGAACTAATTAACATCATAAAGGAGAAAGAAGAAATAATT
>MJUT01064134.1:8046-20812 GCA_002080005.1 Gigantidas platifrons
GTTACAGTTAATTCGAAAATAAGCATCTACAAACAAGTCAATTAAAAGCTTGAGAAGAACATCTATATACAATTGCATAAAACAACAAATTTAAATAAAACTCATGTGACTCAATCCACCCAAGGATAGTTTGAAGATATTAAAGGGTAGCCATAAGCAGTAAATCGAAGGACAGGCAGTGCGATGTCCAGGGGAAAAGAGACAAACGGATTAACAATAGCTACACGAAAGTACACACTACACAGAAAAAATGAAGACGAGAAACGAGAGGGATAAACTCACACACAAGCCAAGAACAGTACAAAGCCAATAAAGTAATTATGAAAAGTTTAAGCTTTGATAACATTGGCTTGGTCAAGTCTTTACTGGAAAGAAAGTATATATATGCGACATGAAAAGACACACAATATGTCTTGTCCGTATTACTATACATGACAACACCGGAACATGATAATTGAAACACATTTTTTGTCACAAAAAATCAAGACAAATGGATGAGACACAAGTTATAAATTTATGGAGTCTTATGCCAAAATTGTAAACGTCACGTGTTGTATATGGTTGCAGGGATGAAATACCGGTAGAATGAGGGTTTATGTGTATCGACTTCCATTAAAATTTTACTCTTTCCATTTGTTACTGATGTCATGAAATCGCTTATAAGGGACAACATGTATACTTCCTCAGAATATTGAATTTTAACTGTGTAATGTTCTCTCGCAATCGATCCCTCAGACACAACTGTGGATATGTCTAGACACAATAGGTTTGTGGTATTTCATTTTTGTATTTGTCTCTTGGTTCTTATCGTCATGTGGACAGTGGACAATACAGGTAAAAGGTAGGTATCTAAATTAGAGCTCACTGATCGTTTATGAAATAAGCTTCAATTGAGTACGACTCAAAGCTAAAACAAAATAAACTCAAAATCTTTGGGAGCAAGGAAACCAACGGGCATAAACAGAATAGCCCAAATCGGTTATGAACATATTTGCCCGAGGGAAGAAAACATTGGTTTCAATAATAATTACATGACAAACTTCGATTAAAATATATGTAATAAAATTAAACCATGTCAGTGCAAGATGATAGTAATATAAACGTATAGTAGATACCAAATTCGCCCTTGATAAACTTGCTGCATTTGGAATGGATAAGCAAAATGAAAATTTACGAAAGTTCGCAGGGGAAGGGATTTAATGAAAATTAAGTCGGTGAACAAAAACATATAAATCCCCACACACTTTTTTACAGGTCCGGATTTAGACGAAGAGTGGCCCTAGGATTTTCCACCAGTGAGGCCCCTCCCAAAGCCACCACCCTTGCGGCTAGAGGAATATGGAAGAGTATTTTAAACAAACTTCAGTGAAGCCGATTCAATGTCTACAAAGTGTGGGATCTGCAGACCCTGTGTGCTCAGTAGCCGCAATGAAGCCAGTGGCTCTCTTTACAATTTCTTGTGCCACTATGTCGAAACAAATGTGATGTCTGGTAATACCTCTTTAGCTCACTTGAACCAAACGGTCATGCGATGTATAACCCGGCATCACTTGGCGTCCGTCGTCGTCCGTAAACTTTTACATTCTAACNGAGGCCCAAAGAGAATAAATTATTTTTTGTTCATTTGTTTTTTATGAGGATTTCTTTATGCATTCCTTTTGAAAATCCCTTTCAGAAACTTGCATAACGTCATTATATAACTAATGCCGTTTTTGACATAAAAGGGAGAATTTTAAAAATTTGAACTTTTTATATTTGCATCCAATTTTAATGCATATTTTTTGTAAAGTGTTCAACTTTATGAGTTATTGGTGGGCCATAATTTTTTTAACTGTTTAATTTCAAACAGGGGTTCAAAAGGGTCTCAAATTCGTCATTTCGCATATTTGAAAGGTTTATAGTATTTGTACTTATCTTCCAATTTTGACGTGATTTTGTTGTTGTTGAATGAATTGTATTGAGAGCTCTCGGTAGTATGTCGACGGATTTCCTCTATATTTATGGTTTCCGAGATAAACTTGACCGAAAGAGACAGAAAAGTGCAAATTTTCTAAATTTTTAAGTCTTTATTTTTGATCCATTTGAATGTACTTTTTGCAAAGTGGTCATCTTAAAGTGTTATTGGTGGGCCAAAGAAATATGATATTTCATTCCAAAAAGGGACACAAATTCCGAAATTTTGCATATTTGATAATTATGTAGAATTTTGTTTATTCTTTTTATCCATTTTTTTAATGGATTGTGTCAAGTGCGTTCAGTAACATGTCAACAATTCCCTCTGTATTTTACTGAATAAAGTTCATTTTGTTTATATTGCAATCCTACTTTACTGGGTTAAAAAAATAAAAATTGAACATCGGATCCTATGTAAAAATGAATATAATATTTTGTGCTTAACATCTAGACTTTATTAAACATTGAACACAAACTTGAATATGAATAATCAGGTGAGCTTCTGTATTTGTTCAGCTTATCTATCTCACTTGCTTTCCTGGAAGGACATAATTATTACAGAAATCAATGCTAGTGTCAAGTTATTGGCTTCAGACACTATTATTCTGAAATGGTGTGCAAGGGAGATGACAGAAGGGTTGTTTAGAGACTATGTACAATGGGTTATGACAGCATGTGTAAGGTCTATGACAAATTGACAATGTGAAAAAAAATTATGGACCTTGACCAGAGTACAATACAATACAATAAGCTTTATTTAAAGTCGGAATAAATTAAAATTACAACACAAGCTCTACTGAGCTTTTAAATCCGACATAAGAATATGCATATATCAACATAAAACAAAAACATGCACACAATATTTGTAAAACAAGCAAACAAAAACACTGTCATATTCAAATTTCTATGAAATTTAAAATTTAAAAACCAATCTAAGATATGAAGCATTTAAAACACAGCAGTAGCAGAAGCATAATTTAAAACACAGCAGTAGCAGAAGCATAATTTAAAACACAGCAGTATCAGAGGCATAAATTAAGCATATTATATATTGATGTGAGTAAACAAAAAGCATGGATAAAATGAGACACATTGAAACCAGCAACATTAATAATAAAAAAAAACTTTTAAAAGCACATGCATCTATCTAAAAAATTAAAATAAAGCAGAAAAGTATGAAAATATTTAGAATCATGAACAGAAGCTGCAGTGACATGAGCTGCCATTCCAAGAGTTTATTAAACTCTTAAATTGATTGAAGGATGTTTCTTTCCTGAAATGGTCTGGTAGCTCATTCCAAGTTTTTGAAATGAGGCCCTATGCTTGAACAGCCTACCAAGTCTATTGATAAATGCAGAACTGCTTTTTACCATTTTTCCAAGGGAAAAAAACCGGATACGAATACCGTCGCTTGACCCTGCATACTATTTAGTGTACTAGTAACATGATGACTTTTATGTACCGTAAATTAATAGAAATTACCCTTTTTACGGTGTCTCGGAAACATTAAGAGTTTGAAAATGCATGCAATGCATTTCATAATGAATCAAATAATAAAAATCTGATTTAAAACTTAATCTTGTTTCCCATTGTGGGCACTTTGATTAGTGATAAAAAAAACATTTCTATTTCTATTTCTATTAATACTTATTCCGGAAAATATTTATATCTGATCCGTTTTTGTTAGAACATTAATTTATATCTATCGAATTTCCGCACAAAACAATACATATAATACTATTTCTATTATATCACGTTATAGAGTCTACAGTTATCAGAACTTAAACCGAACAAATAAAAAATACTATTAGTTTCTCAATTAAGTATGCAGACTATATAATTTTATGATATTACGATATTGTTTCGTTTCTTAAAATATGGATGAATTCCTAATTTCTATCGACTAATTTAGACCAAAATGGTTGAAATTACGAATCGAAAGTGAAAGGCTCAGGGGAGAAATATTTTGCACTGTCATCACAATTACAGTGTCAGACATTATATTTAACCTTAAACAAATGCAGTCAAAATGAATGCACGAGTTCTCCCTTCGTCTAGAAGTGAACTTGACATATATCTGAAAGGGAATGAACTGCGGATAAAATTTCATGATTTGTTTGATGCATACAACTTATCTCGAGCTGATAACAAGTAAATATTGAGATATTTAATTAATTTATGATTTTAAGAGGCCTTAACTAAACCCATGAAATCATTACCTCGAATTGCACACCAGATTGACTTGATTCATCTGAGATCAAACTCTTTGCCGATGATAGCATGTTGTTTCGATCTATAAAGAACCAACATGACAGCCACCTACTACAAAAGGACCTAACATCACTGGAAGACTGGGAAAACAAATGGCAAATGAACTTCAATGCCAAAAAATGTATTGTCATTCGAATAAGACCACGAAACAAAGAGCTCACAGTACCATCTACCTACAAATTACATGGACATACATTAGATATTGTTGACTCAAGCAAGTACCTAGGAGTTACCATAAACAACAACTTAACATGGGACAGACACATAGATAACATCGTCGGCAAAGGAAATAAAACCCTAGGCTTCATCCGCCGAAACCTAAAAGATTGCACAAAACCAGTCAAAGCGGCGGCTTACACATCAATAGTCAGACCATCAGTCACTGGAATACGCTTCAACAATCTGGGATCCATTAAACCAATGTAAAATCAAATCAATAGAAAACGTCCAAAAAAGAGCTGCGAGATTCGTGCACAACAACTACTCAGATAGAACACCAGGTTGTGTCACGAAAATGGTTAAATCTTTAGAATGGGAGAATCTCGCAGACAGACGCCAGAACAACAGGCTGGGCATGTTATTTAAGATCCAACATGGAGAAGTCGATATTGATAAAGACCAGTACCTCATTCCAAACGACAACCGGACCAGAGGTAAAGATCGCTTCTTTCAGGAAAGGACAAAACACGACAGTTATGGACAATCATTCTTCCCGAGGACAATCAGGGATTGGAACCAGCTACCAACACAGACAACATCAGCCACCACTGTCGAGGGATTCAGAGCTGCCCTGAAGGCACGCTCTGAAAACAACTGAACAACGACCCCGTGTACATAGTTTTAACTGTATATTTTATTTTATTTTTTGAGAGCTGACTGTGTTGTCCGCACATGCGAATAGTTCTCACGGAGCCACCTACGTTCTGATAGAACCCGGCTCCTTTCCTGGAAGAAGAAGAAGAAGATTTCTTCTTCTACTTCTACCATACTGTGACCACCGTCATCTGGCTGACTATTCTGTCACTTTAGGTGTGCACATGTGATAAGTTAAATCGGTGCTTTACATATTTACAGTGAGAATAAAAACAGAATGACAGAATATTTTACTTGGTGGCTAGTAGCCTCTTGAGGGATTCGAGGCTACTTGCGGCAGTCACCGAGTTGGGTAAGGTGTTCCAATCCCGGATTGTTCTTGGGTAGAAGGATTCTTTCCTGGTTGTTGTATTGCATGATGGTAACTGGAAGCAGTTACTGTTTGTATTTCTAAGTTTCCTGTTGGTTGGTGTTAATTTGTGATCTACCTCGATATTGACTTCTTTGTTTTTTATCTTATACAACATTGTTAATCTTGCATTTGTCCTTCTCTCTTCCAATGTTTGCCACTTCAGATTTCCCAGCATGTCATTAACCGATGATTTATTATGGTACCTGTTTGTAACGAATCGTGCTGCTCTTCTCTGTACCATTTCTATTTTATACTTGTCCTTCTGCAGATATGGATCCCAGACTGGGCTAGCATACTCCACCATTGGTCGTACTAGGGATATGTAAGCATTTTCTTTGATTTTACTGTTGGATATATTCAGATTTCTTTTCAGAAATCCAATAGTTTTATTTGCTTTTTGACTGATGTTTGTTATATGGCTTTCCCACTTCAAGTCTGATGTAATTGTTACGCCAAGATATTTTGCTGATGGTACATGTTCGAGAGTGTGGCCATGAAGGTTATAATTCTTCTTTATCAGCGTTTTCTTCTTTGTAATAGCAAGCACTTGACATTTATCAGGGTGGAACTTCATCATCCACTTTACTTCCCAAATAGCCAATTTGTCCAGATCTTCTTGGAGCGTATTGTCACCTGAGGACACTGTGAGGTAGACTATCGTGTCGTCTGCAAAGAGTCTCACTGTTGATTTTATATCATCTGGCATGTCATTGATGTAGAAGAGGAAAAGACTGGGGTCCCAATACAGATCCCTGTGGTACTCCAGACTCGACATGGATGGAACTTCATTTTTCCCCTTCAACAAGTACACATTGTGTTCTGCCTGATAGAAAGCTCTTAACCCATCTGTTTGTTTTCCCTCGTATTCCATAATGTTGTAATTTGTGTACCAATAAGGTGTGGCTATATTTGTCAAATGCCTTTGAAAAGTCCATTATTAAACAGTCGGTTTGCTGGCCATTGTCAATATTTTTTGTGACATCGTCAATAAATTCTATCAATTGGGTTTCACATGATAACTTCCTTCTAAAACCATGTTGCATTTTGTACAGTATGTTGTGTCTGTCTGAGTGGCCCATGATGTGACTCGTAACTACATGTTCCATTATTTTGCAGCATATGCAGGTCAAGGAAATAGGTCTATAGTTTATTGGATCAAACTTTTTTCCTTTTTTGAATACTGGGCAGACATACGCTGTTCTCCATGATGATGGCACTTCCCCTGTATCATATGATCTTTTGTAGATTAGATGTAATATTGGGGCTATTTCATCAGCTGGACTTGATTCTTGAACCGTCAACAATTTAATAAAGCAGTTCGACCCTTAAAACTTTGGTACCACTACCAGTCAGTCCAACATCTAGATTTAATAGAAATGCCCCTTTTTATCTCGGAAACATTGAGAATTTGTAAATGCATGCAATAAATTTCATAATGAATCAAATAATGGAAATCTGACTTAAAACTTTAAAAAAATAAAAACTTTTTGGTTGATGGCTCCATGTTGATCCTTGTATCATGAAAACGGTAAGAGCCATAAAAATATATTGCCATTCTTTATTTAAAGAGAATAGTATACAGGAATATAAAGTGAAAAAAAAATTGGTTAAAAAATAAACACTCCACACACCTACACAACAGTCTTGGCACTGGTGATTTCGCGCATACACATTTTACATGTCAAATGCAAAATCATTGGAAAAGGTAAGATGGAGACTACTGCTATGTGAGGATTAACTCTAATTACATGTATATTAAAAGATATAAAATGTTTTAAAATTTGAGCTTATTTTGAAGGAATAGGTATAAACTTCAATTTCGAAAACTTTCAAAATAAAATCTTTCCATTATTCATTTTAAGAACCATCCAAAGTATGCGTGCGCGATACCACCAGATGTTGCAACATTTGTCAAAAATCGAGGGTTGGTTTGTTTACACTTCGTTTTCCCTGAAATGTTAAAAATCGTAGCGGAATCTGGATAAGGACCTCAAAGTATTTGGGGATGATTTAAATTAATTCAATAAAATTTTGGTCAGCTGTGAAATTAACCACTGAACCCTTAGGTGCGCAATAACACCGGACGGCTCTGTATATCTGATCCGTTTTTGATAGAACATTAATTTATATTACGGATTTAGTTTGTTACACAAATTTTCATTGGTTGTTCAACCATGAATGTCAGCATATATTTGGAAAACAGACGGGGTATATATTTCAGCCTTCCAAAAAACAATAGAATAACAACATGGCCGACAAAAATATTCACACTTCACTGAATCAATAGCATAATATTGAATAATAAATGTATATTTACCCAATTAACTGCTGTTTTTACACTCAAAATGGCTGCATGAACAAAACTATATTACTACAGTTAATTCCGTCACAAAACACCAGATCGATTCAGCAAACTCCTAATCCTGACCTATGTTCCACGGCCGTACCATAACAAACTTGAACATCATGTGCAATAAACAAGCTAAGGTGTGTTAAACGTTGCGCCTTGAACACTTTCGAAGTAACAGAACAACACCAACTTTTTGTTAGACGTTGTTAACATTTAATTATTGCAAACCCGTTTACTTCATGAGACACCTCATACATGAAATATAGCGTGACGCATATTTTGACGTCATCGTAGAAAGAACGTCGTAGGTACGGAAAGGGACATTTAAAAAAAAATGAAAATAAAAGACGCAAAATATTTAGTATTTTTAATATTTTTACATATTATTAATTAGGACTATGTGAGTGGTAAAATAAAACAAACAAACAAAACAGGAAAAAAAACAATTAAAAAAATCCATGCCATGGATGGATGAGTTTTTTTATACGACAGTTGGAGTCTGTATTTAAAAAAATGGTTAAATCCATAATATATCTGTTATTCAGCTATCAGACAGGGTATATAATGCGACATTCCCGGCTTAGGATATATATTCCCTTCGGCTGCGCCTCAGGGAATATATATCATAAGCCGGGAATGTCGCATTATATACCCTGTCTGATAGCTGAATAACATATAATATTTATAAAATTTCCACTCAAAACAATACATTAACTTTGATACCAGTCAGTCCAAGATCTAGATTGTATGCACAAATGTATCTGGCTTCACTTTAAAGTAATCCTATGACATTTTTTCCCAAGATTAGTGGGTCTGTGAGTAATATCGTTGAGATTTGGCTCTTGTCAGTCTCTGAGCTATAATTGCATTCATTCCTTCTCCAAAACAGTGACTATTAAATCTACTCGAGAAATTTAAAATCGTCTTTTCCTATATACTATTCATCAAGTTCATTAGAAATAACTTGTGTACTAATTTCTTTGATGTCCATATTTTTTGTCTGATGTAATTGTGGAGTAGATCTGAGATATGACTGGAGGAAGTTCGAATGTGTCGTGTTTAGCTGTTGTAACCAAACCTGCCATTTTCTCTTTCCATCAACAAGGCCTTTCATTTGCTTCAACTCATTTTTTAGTTAATAATCATAATGCACAATTAAAATCGACCAGTATTGACCGGTTAAAACCAGTATTGACCACCGGACCGGTTTTTTGCCAACCCTGATTAAAACTAAGTATAGAATTGTGTTACGTAAAGTTTTTTCTATAATATTCTAGTAACAGAAAGATGCAATCAATTAAGTTTCTATACTTTAATAAAATAACAAAAATTATGTAAAACAGTGCAAAACATTTTATAGTTGTGATACGACAGCCACTTATACACTGCTTTCCAAGATGATTGGAACTTTCGAACTCGTTTATTAGTTATTTTGTTGTTGTTTAATTCTTTTTATCTTCGACTGTTTTTGCCTTTATGGCAGGGTTTTTTTTGCAAGGAATTCCCACACAGTCTTCAAGAAGTTGTCTGAGGATTCATTGTACATTCGGTCCAGTAGAAAAACTAGTTTCACTGGACCAAAGTAAATTTTTTCGGATCAATAATAACAATTTATATTATACCGGTATATATATAAACATGTTTTTTTTTATGCTCATGGCATGCAAACACAAGTGTTCGTTTTTGAAAGGGGGTGGGGCAGAAAATTTTTATTTCATAAGTTTAAAAATTTGAAAATATATTCTGCAGTATATGAATAATTAACTGTATAAAAGTATTCAATACACATCTTTTTTGGAAAATTTTAGGACATCAATTAAAAATAAATATACACTAAAATGTACATTTGCAACTGAAATACAAATAGACAAGTTATTTCACTTTAGTTTGGGTTACTAGTATCAATAGATTTCATGCAAATATTTTTCAATTAAATGTTCGTCTGTATGTTGTTAACTAAAAAGATAAGACAAATATAGTCAACAATCCGTATCTAATGGTCTGGTCCGGTTCTGAATTTTACATCAATGTCAACTTCCGAATTCATCAATTATTATTATCACTTGAGAACATGAATCTGTTGCCATCTTCAATATATAAGCATCTCAAAACATATTTAATTAAACATATGCAATCTTTGATACTCAGAGAGAGTGTAAGTCAACTTATTTCTGTGTTCAGCAATATATTTCAGTTTTAATGTTCCACGTATTGGAGGTGTACGGTCATACTAAAGTATGCTTACAACGATATAAGAAGAAGAAGTAGAAGTTTCAATTATTACAAATGGGAACGTGTCGGTCTGACAGAATAAACAAATTTAAAGTCTCTGTCTGACATTTTAATAAAACTGAAAACGGAAATTAATGCCGTTTGGGAAACTCCATTGGTTCAAACAAGTTTAGCTAATAAAGCGATCACCTATCAGCCAAAAATTTCAAACACTAAAAAAGTATGTCAACTTTTTACTTGCCAAGCAGACTACTGAGGTACAGGAGTTAACTAGTCCTGAAATTTAACTAGCGTTGGGCGACAGTACTAGCGTTAATGTTGAACACTTGTTTTCTATGAAAAAGAATTCCTGTTGAATCAAAATATTAAATAGTTATAATCCAGAAAGTTTCCAAATATTGTCCATTGAAATTGTTAATAGTTCAATGTTCAATTCATGTCAATTCATGTGACTACACTAAGTAAATATCTTCAAATACAATGCTATTGATTCAGCTATTATATAAATTTAAAATTTCAGACTGGTACTCCTAAATTTGCTGCTCCTTATATACTATTTCATGAAATTCTCTAGAATATTCTGAATAAACATGCTTATAAACAATATGCAGAAATATCTAGAACATATCAAAATTCAAGGTCAAAATGAAAAACTTTTAATCAACTTGACCTATTTTTGATAACCTATTTACACGATATTATTTTCTTTTCAGAAAGAAACAAGAGAAGAAGAAGACAAAGAAAAGATCAAAATCAAAGGGAAAAGATAAGAAATCCAAGGTAATACATCTAAATACTTTATTATTAAGCAACCATTAGAACACATTAGAAGGTGTGGTTTACCAAGATTTCTAATGTGTTGAAATTTGGCTGCAGAATTAATAAAGACTGTGTTTATGACAGATTAGGCATCTTTTGCTAGTTAACCTGGAATAAAGATCCCAGTGAAAGAAACTACCGCTCGCCAACTCGCCAAATGCGAGTGTGAAATGATTTTGGCGAGTATTTCCATCCAACTACTAGCCATTCCGGCGAGTAGCATGTTTGGGCGAATTACGATAATTTACTGCTCGCCAGTTGATGTATCAAAATAAATAGTCCGAAATCGATTGAATGGATTAATTGAACGTGATTCACTTGCGTGTTCCGATAAAATAGTACCGAAACATAAGTTTTTATTAAAATTGTCTCTTGTTTTTTGTTGTGGACGCCATCACATTTTTATATGGAAACGCTAAAAACTTGCGCGATTGTCCCGACCTTGGTTGTTATTTTCATATCGTTTCTGATTAGAAATCGTGAGTAAAATACCTATGAAATACCCCTAGAAACAGATGTTTTGTTATTTCAAACATGTTACCATGTCGTAGCCCAAATTTTAGCGGAAGTTGGTAATTATTTACTGAAATAAGCATACATCTTTGATCGGAAATGGTATGCTTATTTTGTTAATATCCTAACAATTCTAAATGTTGACCTTGGTGGCAAATTTGAATTAGGAAAGAAATTAAATTCAACATGATATTATTTTTTGATAAGTGGTTAGTGCATGATGAGAACAAAGGTATGTGGACTGTGGTGTTCCCTATGTGCTGAACATATGAAAAATATTGGACACTAAGTGTCATGGAAAAAATGGCGACGAGTTCAAATGAGGGATCACTCACCATAGTTGGCTAGTGAAATTTAATTCTGGCGAGTAGATTTCAATAGTTACTAGCCAGATTGGCGAGTAACTTTAAAAAATGGTTTCCTACACTGAGATCCATGTGAGGTATTGTCATCACTGTGGGTCTCAGGGGGTAGCTGGAGTTAAAATGAAGAGTAGACACGAAATCGGTGAGTGGTCTTGGTTGCTGCTTAAGGCCCCCAGTGGGTCCAGGGCAAAGCCTTGGTTAGGGGGCCCCCCTTAAGCGCAGCGATTTCAGTGATTTAGAGTGTTTTAAAAGTGACTCAAAAATTGTATTATTATTAAAAATCAGAGGTTGCTGTCCATCAAATCTATATTCTCTTTCGCCAAGCTCATTAGTGATGTCATATTCATTAATTTGCATCTCATTAAACACAAATTGCGGTTGGCCAATAAACAATGCAATTAACACTGGATAATTTGACAAATTTTTAAACCTTTAAACCTTTATTACTTTTTAGCTCACCTGACCCAAAGGGTCATGTGAGCTTTTGTCATCACTTTGCGTCCGTCCTCGTCGTCGTCCGCGTCTGTAAACTTTTCATACTTTCATCTTCTTCTTTGAAACTACAGAACAGATTTGGACCAAACTTGGCAGAAATGTTCATTGGGAGGTCCTCTACCAATTTTGTTATTTTGGTTTAGATTGGAAAACCAACATGGCCGCCAGGGCCAATAATGTGTTCTGATTGGTTGAAACTTTGAAAATCTTCTTGTCAGAAACTACTCAGCCGATGGAATTGTAACATTATAGAAATGGTGACTGGATGGTCCTCTACTAAATTTGTTATTTTTGTGCCAATCGCATATCCAAGATGGCCGCCATGACTTGACTTAGTTTTAACATAGGACTCTATGGGAAAAATGTTTAAAAAGTTTTTCCTCTGAAACCAGTAAGTCAGTTTAAAGCAAACATGGCATGAATGGTCCTTAGGTGGTCAACTTTCAAGAGAATGTTATGTGACCCCGACCTCCATCCAAGATGGCCACCATCAGTGAACATAGTTTTAACATAGGACCCTATGGGGAAAATGTTTAAAAAAAA
>MJUT01064134.1:71065-87596 GCA_002080005.1 Gigantidas platifrons
ATAAAAATCCCAAGCATGTCTGAGATGCACAAAGAGCTACACTATCACTTCTCTGCAGCATTAAAGTTGGTGATATATGTTAGTATGGAATGTCTGATTATTTGGAAATCATCCATTCTTGAAATCACAGCTAATATAAAGTTTCAAGGCAAAACCGTATATCAGCACTTTCACGCTTTGATTTTTGTTGACTTTCACTGCTGTTGGTTACTCAAATAATCAAAGGGAAGCAACTCTATTACAAAATGTGAAGTAGCAAAAGCTAAATTTTGAGACTCATTGACATTTATGTTTTTTATAGCAATGTTGATAACATACATTAAAGGGGGAACCCCTGCCCAAATAATTTTGGAGAGAGGGTCTGCAATGACGAGGGCTACATTTGTTATTTTTTATCAAGTTTTATTGACTGATGTTGTTATTATACCCAGGTGAGCTATACAGGCTCCTGGGAGCCTCTAGTTTTTGATTGGTTGATTTCTAAAAGATCTCCTCCTCTGCAACCGCTTCCCCAAATGAACTGAAATTTGGTAGATAGCATCTATGGAAGGTCCTCTATAAAGTTTGCTAATTTTGTCCCGATCTATGAACAAACAAGGCCATCACAGGCAATTCTTGTTTCTGATTGGCCGATTTTTTTTAGAATCTTCACTGAAACTGCTAGGCCAAATGAATTGAAACTTGGTAGGAAGCATCTATGGAAGGTTCTCTATAAAGAATGCTCATTTTGTCCCGATCCATTAACAAACATGGCCGACACAGGCCATTCTTGTTTCTGATTGGGTGATTTCTAAGAAAAAATCTTCTCCTCTGAAACCACTAGGCCAAATGAATCAAATCTTGGTAGGAAGCATCCTTGGAAGGTCCTCTATTAAGATCGCTCATGTAGTTCTGACTTGTTAACAAACATGGCCGACATAGGACATTCTTGTTTCTGATTGGTTAATTTCTAAAAAATCTTCTCCTCTGAAACCGCCTGGCCAAATGAATCAAAACTTTGAAGGAAGCATCCTTGGAATGTCCTCTATAAAGATTACTCATTTAGTTCCGATCAGTTAACAAACATGGCCGCCACATACCATTCATGTTTTTGATTGGTTGATTTCTAAAAAATCTCCTCCTCTGAAACCACTTTCCCAAATGAACTGAAATGTGGTAGGTAGCATCTATGGAAGGTCCTTTATGAAGATGGCACATTTCGTTCCGATGCATTAACAAACATGGCCACCACAGACCATTATTGTTTTTGATTAGTTGATTTCTAAAAAATCTCCTCCTCGGAAACCACTTTCCCAAATGAACTGAAATTTGGTAAGTAACATCTATGGAAGGTCCTCTATAAAGATTGCTCATTTCGTCCCGATTCGTTAGCAAACATGGCCACCACAGGCAATTCTTGTTTCTGATTGGTGGATTTCTAAAAATCTTCTCCTCTGAATCCACTTTACCAAATGAACTGAAACTGGTAGGAAGCATCTATGGAAGGTCCTTTATAAAGATTGGTCATTTTGTCCTTATCCATTAACAAACATGGCCACCACAGGCCATTCTTGTTTCTGATTGGTTGATTTCTAAAAAAATCTGAAACCGCTTGGCCAAATGAATCAAAAGTTGGTAGGAAGCATCCTTGGAAGGTCCTCTATAAAGACTGCTCATTTAATTCCGATCCAATAACAAACATGGCCTCCACATGCCATTCTTTTCAGCTCACCTGACCCAAAGGGCCATGTGAGGTATTGCCATCACTTGGTGTCAGTCCGTTACCTTTTTCACATTTTAATCTTCTCCTCTGAAACAACTGGGCCAAATGGAACCAAATTTGACAGAAAGCATCTATGTAAGGTCTTCTATAAAGATTCTTCATTACGTCCCATTCCGCCAACAAATATGGCTGCCAAGGGCAATTCTTGTTTCTGATTGGCTACTGTTATAAAAATCTTCTCTTCTGAAACTCCTTGGCCAAAAATAAACCAAACTTGGCAGGAAGCATCTATGTAAGATCCTCTATGAAGCTTCTTCATTTGGTTCCATTCGTCCAACAAACATGGCTGGCACTAGCAATTCTTTTTTTCTGATTGGCTAATGTTAAAAAAATCTTCACTTCTGAAACTGCTTGGCCAAATGGAGCCAAAATTGGCAGGAGGCATCTCTGTAAGGTCCTCTATTATTCCAAAATGGTTAATCTGATTTCAGTGGAACTTTGCATTCAGCTAATGTATCATGTGAAAATTTACAAAAAGGAGAGCTGCTCTCACTTAACATTACCTTATGCATAAATATAGAAAACAGTTAAGGTAATGATTATCTCACTTTGAAATTTGCTTCAGTATCATTCTTGTGCCAGGTGAGCGATACAGGCTCAGCGGGCTGAGCCTCTAGTTTAAAGACGTGTGAATCTGTGGTACGTTTGTTGTAGACCTTCACAGATAGAAACTTCTGGTTTTATTTTAAATATTTGACCTAACAACACATTTTGAAGGAAAAAAAAAGAATGTTACAAATTTTCACTGAAAAAAGCCCAACTCTATATAGAGAAAGACTAATAGGTTCTTTCATATGTTGATATGGAAGACCGGTGGATCTTCCACGAGTGTCTTTTCACGAGTGGAGTGCAGCGGAACGAGTGGAAAGACATAAACAATTTCTATCACGAGTGGAAGATCCGGCGATGTTCCATATCAACACATAAAAGTACCTATTTCTCCATAAACAACATTTGTCTTCATATACGCACACCTATGTATGGCTTTCATTGATTGATACCTCATTTACATATCAGGTATTATTGTGCACTACGTCATAGTACGTGACTGAGAAATGTAGGTCATAGAGTATATTATGTTGCTTTACGATACAAAGAGCTTTAATTAACCCTTTGACTGCGACATTTCGTGTATAACCGTCACGTCGAGTGCAGTATTATTCTTGATGTTATGACCCTTTTATCAGGGTGACGTCATTTTAACAGCAATGTGACATTACTTACCTTTTTTTCTTTTTTTTTTTTAAAGTTGTTCTATATGTGCAATATCTGCATCTGACTTTAAATTGTGTAATCTAATTATAATGTATTTGAGTAACTTATTCTTAAAGAAAATAAAAATAAAAGTAAATTTCTGTCCTCATGTACCATGGGGACGTTCTAAATTTAGTTCTTGTTAGAGGCGTTCTGATTGGATGTTACAACGAGTAAAGACAAGTGCACGTGAACTCGTCTTAACCCGAAAATGGCCATTTATGGAAGAATATGTGATTTTAAGACTGCAAAGCCAAATGTCTTATTTTTCTAAATTACTAGTACATGTAATATGACTTTCGCTATACTTGTTAGAGACACTGACAAATTTTATCACACAATGTTGTATCGAGTACACCTTACCTCGCCATGAAAGTGGTTCAAACTCACAACTTTAGTGGTGATAGACACTGATTGCATGATTGTCATTGAAGGTGCTACTGTGCCTTTAAGATGAAGAACACCAATCAAACTAATTTCATGGGTAGATACTATTTACTGTTATTGTAAAGAAATATGATTGAAGTGCTTGATTCAAATACTTGTCTTTTTGTTATTAAAGGTATTATACACAGGAAGATCCCAAGCCTTAGGGATCAAACAAGGAGAACCTTCCCAGGGTAAATGGGTGGAGTTGCCCATCACAAAATCACCTAAGATCATACAGATATCTACAGGCCATGAAGGTCAACATGCTCTACTGGTGTCAGAGGATGGAAGTTTATTTTTTGTTGGGACACCAAAACGTGGTGAAGATGGTGATGCTAGTTCATGTAAGTTTCATGAGGGTTAGGGTTATAGTGTTTAACACCACTTTCAACAGTATTTTAGTTATATCGTGGCAGTGTAAGTTTCATAATAAATTAGGATCATTACTGATTTTTGTTCTGACATTGATATCAAATGTTTTAGATTGTCATTTCAACATTAAGTATCACCAACTCCTAAAATAAAGCTTATTAACAATGGAAAGAATTTGTTTGCAAATTCATAGCTTAAAATACATTCTTTTCAAAGGTGATGTATTTGTCAAAATTAGAGAAATTTTTTTTTTGCCTTTTTAGCATAAACTTTACGATCATGCTTATATTTGTATTTGTATTTCTTACTTATCTATTGCAATATAACAGATCTGGCTCAACTGAAATGGAAAATTATATTTAAACTACATATGTACGTACCAATTTTTATTGTATTTTTAGCCAAGGCTAGACGACAACCTAAGGCTGTTAAACCTAAGAAGATTATTCGTTTAGAGACGATGTCCAAACATGTGGTTTATACAGCATGTAACAATGGTAGTAGTGGTATACTAACAAAGGAAGGAGAAGTGTATATATTTGGTAAAGATACAACACATTGTGACCATGCTACAGGTACGTTCCTAGGTTGTGAAACAGGTCTAAACCAAACCCTGAATAAAATGAAAATCCTGTTTAAACCAAACTAAAGTCCCAATGTAGAAATCTTTGTTAATTTAACCTTATAAACCAAACACCTGTTTATTCTGAACACAAAAGCTGGTCCTGTGGAGATTTAGTCTTGACAGACTTCATTGTAGACAAGGATATGGATTTTTAAAAGGATGTTGTACCCTTCTCCTGAATAAATACTGATGGTTTTTGTTTCTTTTGAATTATGATTTAGATGTAATTGTCTCCCTTGATTAAATAATGCTCTGTTTTGTACTGTGATAAGAATCAATCTATTTATGTTCAGGATTTATATTTTTTTTTGTAATATGAAAACCTCCCTATTTATACCCTTCAATACTCCTCATAAAAACAAAACTTAATGGAATTTATACCTTAAATTATAAAGACAAAATTGTGATATGCTTATTAGGATAAAAAGATAAAAGTAGATATCTAATTTAGTGTGCACGACATGTTTCTGAATTTTTTTTATCAGGTACGCTTTATAGTAAGAAAATTGGAAAGCCAAATAATTTAAAAGTCTTTGGGAGTAAAAAAAAACCTATTGGAACTGAATATTTACTTTGTTATTATTTCAACAGAAGATACTGACTTCTTCATGTATTTTGTTTTAGGTCAGGTAACAGATTTAAAGGATGTTGTTGTAACACAGATTGCCCTAGGTAAAGCCCATACTGTAGTACTGACAGATAGAGGTCAGGTGTTTACGTTTGGTATCAACAATAAAGGACAATGTGGCAGAGATTTCCAACCTGGAGGCAATAAAGAAGGTATGTATAATTTCAGTGATGATTTTTTAAACGATCGAGCGTAAGTGAGATATCGTTTAATGCTAGCGCTCGTGCAAACCGGAAGACACTGCTTTACACAACATGTGTTGCAACCTTCCGCCTGGACAAAAATATAGTCCATATATAGAGTCAATTGTAAGAGGACGAGTAACTTAAATATCAGAAAGAGCATGCATGCAACATTCATATATTATAAATCCCCCTTAAAATCGGGTACTTATATGCACGTTTGCTCATCTATCAGTATTTCTTTGTTGCAACGCGGATTTTGCGGATGGATATTTCAATATCTAGAAATACTTTGATTTTCGAAAATTGANAAAATTACCATCGATTACTTATTTGCTTGCAAGCAAATAATTTGACCTCACTTTTTCCGTATGCAATTGACCTTACTAGTGACAGGTAAAAACGAATCATTTGTATTTTGTCGATTATTAACTGCCAACTTGCATGGTTCTTTGTCCGTAATTAACACAGACTAAAAGCAGATTCACAAAAAATAAGAAATAAATGCATTGTTGTACTGATTTAATGGACGATTCGACAAACTCCGTAAACAATGTCGATAATTAATAAGATGGCGTCCATTTCTTGATCGATCTCAAAACACGAGCAGTTGCACGTTTTTTTCCCAGATGCGTGTACATTTCATAACATAAGTTACAGAAACACGTTTTATTATGGCATCAATCATATCTGATAGTTTTTATGGGTAACAAAAATTTACGATTTGGCAGATAATGCCCCTTTAAACGAAGTTCCAATGTAGGGAATCTTTGTTAATTTAACCTGTATTAATTGAACACCTGTTTATTCTGAACATGAAAGTTGGTCCCCTTGAGGTTTGGTTTAGACAGGCTTCTTTGTAGACGAGGATATGGATGTTTGAAGCAATGTGGGATGCTTTTTTGTATGAAATACTGATGATTTTTGTTTTCCTTTAAATTATGATTTAAATGTAATTTTCTCCCTTGAATAGATAAAACTGTTTCTTGTACTTTGATAAGAATTGATCTATTTATGTGATTTGTGTTCAGGATTTATACATTTTTGTTTGTTAAATGAAATCCTCCCTATTTTTACCCTTTATTACATTTATGATATTGATACATTTAGTAAGGGGATGTCATGGTCATGATCATATGATAGATGGATTTACAACAGGCTGTGCAATCAGTGCCTAAAGTTGTGAGTTCGAATCCCGTTCATGGCGAGGTGTACTCGACACAACATTATGCAATAAAGTTTGTCAGTAACTTGCGACAGACCGGTTGTTTTCCCCAGAAATTACGGTTTCCTCCACCAGTAAAACTGACCGCCATGATATAGCTAAAATATTGTTGAAAGTGGCGTTCAATACCATAATCCAGCTGTATATTTAGTAAGGAAGAATAAATTATGATATTCTTAATATGATAAAAATGTCAAACCTGTATATAATGGCACTCGGGGGAATCTAAAAATGTGCCCTTTGTGAGCATTTACCCTTTATATACAGGTTAAAATTATATACACTATTCGTCATTGGGGAAAATGAGGCTGCCCTTTATAGACAGTGATTTGTTATATAGAGGCACCTTTTTAGGCAGGTTTGACTGATCTAATTTATTGTGCACGACATGTTTCAGAAATGACCTTCATCTACCTGATATTCTCATATTCAGAAAATTGGAAAGCTAAATGATTTTAAAATCTTGGGAGTAAAAAAATCTAAACAGAATAGCTAAAATCGGCTCGGGATTGGAACTGAATATTGAATTTGTCATTGTTTCAACAAAAGAGGCACGCTGACATTTTTCGTATATTTTGTTTAGGTCAGGTAACAGACTTGAAGGACGTTGTAGTAACACAGATAGCCCTAGGTAAAGCCCATACTGTAGTACTGACAGATAGAGGTCAGGTCTTTACATTTGGTATCAACAATAAAGGACAATGTGGCAGAGATTTCCAACCTGGAGGCAATAAAGAAGGTATATATATATTTAGAATTATATTATTGCATTCGGAAGCAGCATCTGTGGTGTGTGGTTTAGCATGCTTCCTTCCAGTGAGGTAGATCATATGTTCGAGACCCGATCAGATCAAACCAAAGACTATACAATTGATGTTTACTGCTTTTCAGTTATGCTGGCAGCTTTAAGGAGTTAGAGAATGGACTGGTTGGCTCGGAATCAGAATAATGTGTCAGAGTGGAGCGACATTTCTACCGTGGACTCTTTTTTTAGTGAGCTAGTTGTGTTGATGTAGTACAAAGCGGACATCTCATTGAACTGTAACTTGTTCTTGCCGTGATAAATCTGAAAAATTGATAATTTGGCTTTAAACATCACTCGTTCTCTATTCATCACCATTCAATATTGCTAACTTTGCATTAAACAATAATTACTTACTGACTCACTATGAAGTTATGAAATATTGTACCCAATTATTTAACCATGACAACTAAAATAAAATATTTATATACTTTTGTAGCCAATAATGTTACCATGACAACTAAAAATAAAATATTTATTTACTTTTGTAGCCTAAATGTTACCATGACAACTAAAAATAAAATATTTATTTACTTTGTAGCCAATAATGTTACCATGACAGAAGAAGAGGAAACAGAAATGGAGGATGCTATATGTCCTGATGGTTAGTACTATTCTATATAAACATACATAGTAACCAGGGAAGACATTTTGAAAATAGGGTGACTGCCCATAGTAACAATTTCGGTTTTTTCTACTACATTTTCAGGTTGATGTTTTTGTTTTAAACACCTACCTGTGGTACTGATTTCAAAGTGTCTTCCCTTGGTTCCATTCATGTTTTACTGGAAAGGAACTTTGTTAAAACCTCTTTTTATGGCAGGTAAAAGCTTTTTTTTCATCTATGCCTGTAATAAATGTAATGAACCACTCATGAACGATAATAATTAACTCATGCTCTAATGCTCATTCATGAATTACTGTGTTTGGATACTCATGATATATTTTTAGATCACCAAAGACCATGTGAGCTTTTGCCATCACTTGCCGTCTGTGGCAGCCATAACTAAAAATAGAAATTTCTTTAATTGTCTTTTGCTGCTTTATTATAAGTCAAAATGGGATGAATTTTTAACTGCAGCTACATGGCAATTAGTAGTTCAACATATATTCTGGGTTTTTCTTCTTCTTTCTTTCAGCTGATTTATTCGAATTATGCAAATTAAGCATATCTTTTATAAAAGATCATATTTAGATCTTCTCCTCTGAAACCGTTGATCCAAATTGAACCAAATGTGGCTGGGATGGCCCTTAGGTGTTCTGTATACAACAGTGACATTTATTTGATGTTGTTCTTTTTCTAGGTAAACATAAATGGTCAAGAGAGCAGTGTATGGTATGTACAGTATGTGGAGAGTGTACTGGTTATGGTCTAAACTGTTGTAACAGTGGAGACAAGGAGAGACATCCTGCTATGTAAGTTATAATACTAGTGCCTATGCCAAGTCTGACAATTGAGAGGTCATGTATTTGTGTGTCGGGGGTATAGATTGATTTTTACTTCTTTCTACAATTTTGATATTTGATTTTGGGACTGTGTGGTATATTTTGTTTTCAATTTTTTCTATCATACAATGTCTTGGCTGTTAGCTAGTTGTTAATGATGGTCAATCATAATTATCAGCTGAGTTGCGACGAAATTGAACTTGACTATTTGTTTAATGAAGGACAGGCAGGCTGTGTTAACTATTAAATGCTTTCAAGACATTTTGTCAAGATTTAGTTATCTGATTAATTTGAAGATTTAGAAAACTAAATGTAGCTTTAGATGAATAAAATACAGGTCAAGTTTGAATCTGAGTTATCTGACATTTGTTGGTTTCAAGTTATGCTCATTAGTTATGAGTAAAATTACGTTTATTCCAAGTATTGACGCAAGTTATATATTAAATTGATATGAAATTTTAAAATCAGCTCTAGATATATAAAATGCAGATCAAGTTTAAAACTAGATGTGGTAATAGAAATCGAATGTGATTGCTGTACAGTATTGTTACTTAAATAAAACTGTTATTTAAACACAGACGATTCCTTTATAAAAGAAAACATTTTACAATACAGATACAAAAACGTGCAGGGGAAAATACATTATTTCAATACGACTTATTTTTCAATGTACCCAATTTCATTGTATTAAGAAGGTTTGTGTTTATGTCGTGTAATGCCACTTTCAACAATATATCAGTTATATCGTGGCGGTCAGTTTTATTGGTGGTGGAAACCCGAGTACCTAGAGAAACCACGGACCTGCTGGAAGTCACTGAAAAACTTTTATCTCGTAATGTTGTAATAAGTACTCTTTGTCATTAGGGGATTCAAACTCACAACTTTAGTTGTGGTAAGCACTGATTGCACAGGTCATTGTAAATCCAATGCCCATACGATCACGACCACAACAGACCCTCATTGTAATTGGAGTGTACTGTATCTCCAAAGCATATAATTTTTATATATTTTAATAATATTCTGTAATTTTGTTTAAATGACAAATGTTGCATTTCTAAAGACTCATGACATTAGTTGTTCATATCTGTTGTATAGGCCATGTGGTTGTGGTGCCGGCGAATCAGGTTGTTCAGAATGTGGCGTATGTCGATCCTGTGCCGGTGAACAGATCTTAGAAATGGAGGAACATGGGAAACAAATAGAACTTCTGGCTCGTCACAAAGATTACTTACCAATTGATGTAGAACAACTTCTAGTTAGAGATGATGTCAAAAGTAAGAAACATGCTTAGGTTTTATATTTATAACAGTATGGCAATATTATGTGGATATTTGATTCACATGTGTTTTTAATATAAAATTGGAATGGAAATGTTTATGGCAAAAACATCTGACAAATGATTTTTAGCTTAGTACAAATATAATATGTGAAGGCCTTTACAAAGATTTTTTATTATACCCCCACTCGTAGAGAGGGGGCTATATTGCAATCACCTTGTCCGTCTGTCCGTTCACACTTTCGTAACAGATATCTCAGCTTCTACTGGAAAAAATGATTTTATATTTGATTTTGGCTTTTTCATGGTGACTTGTACCGTGTCTCCCCTTTCCAGGTTTACCGCACATCTACTTCCTGTTTACAGTGCGACTTAGAATTTTTCATGTTTGCCGTAATGAAAACTTTTGTAACAGTTATCTCAGCTTCTACTGGAATAAATGATTTTATATTTGATATATGGCTTTGGCATGGTGACTTGTATCGTGTCTCCCCTTTCCAGGTTTACCTCACATCTACTTCCTGTTTACTGTGCCACTTACAAATGAACGAGTGGGGGTATTCTTAGCACGACGTAGCATGCAGCATCTTGTTTCGTCTTGATTTGAAAAAAACAAAAAAAAAACATATCCACCATGGGTAAATTTTGTTTCTAATTGGCTGAAATTTTAAAATTTTCTCCTCTGAAAGTATAAGTACAAATGATCCTCTGCAAGGATTCTTTATTATCCCCTCCCCAACGAAGTTGCAAAGAGAATCTTGATTTTGAAGGTCATAGGTCAAAGGTCAAGGTCACCTGGTCAAATATTTAGGTGAGGGGATACGCCACGCTTTGCGTTGCCCTTGTTAAATTTTGTTTGGCTAAAAAACATGGTGGCGATGGATAATAATTGTTTTCATAAAAACTACAAATTAGCTTGAACCTAATCAGTGCATGAATAAACAGATAAGCGATTCAGTCTGGAGTGAGCCTCTAGTTACTGTATACATGGTATAATTCACGAAAGTTAAAATTTGCTAAAATGAAAGTCAGATGTATTCGCTAGTTTTTAAATTCACGATTGTGTTCATGCCAAAATATCAACATTTAAAATTAAAATATTTTCGCTGGTTTTTATTTTCACAAATATATTGTACTCATGAAGATATAGAAGAAGTTTAAAATTAATCCGTATTGTTATACTTTCTTTGTAGAGAATCACATGATAGATTTACCAGACACTGCTTTGGGTCAGTTTTTTAAGAGACTATTGTATGACATTCCTAAAAGAGAAAAGTCTGCAAAACAACAACCAAAAGGTAACTACTACATGTACATCAACACAATCTAAACCCCAGGACATGTTTTATATCTATAGGGTTAGGGTTATGGTGTTTAATGCCACTTTCAACAATATTTCAGTTATATAGTGGCGGTCAGTTTTATTGAGAGAGGAAACTGGAGTACCCAGAGAAAACCACTGACCTGCTGCAAGTCACTGACAAAATTTATCACTAAATGTTGTATCAAGTACACCTCGCCTAAACAAGATTTGATCTCCCAACATTGGTGGTGATAGGCACTGATTACATAGGTAGTTGTAAATGCAACTACCATATGATCATGACCACGGCGGCCCATATATGTCGATATTGATAGAGATAAAATACAGTTGTCAACAGCTTGATTTATCATTCCAGTATGTTTATTTTCTTTCCTACTGGGTGATGCAGGGTCAAATGGTATAAGGCTATTGTTAGTCTGTACAGACCACTTTCCTATCAGCAGTAAGGCAGGGCTTACCAATTCAGGCTAAGTGGGTGACTTTCTTTTCCTGGTTTCAATGCCATAAGACAAAATTTTAGTCTTTGGTTTTCTGTATTTTTCACCAATAATCATATTTTTTCTTCAATATTTATATAATAATGTTGTGCTAGCAATGACTATGCCAATATCGTGGTCAGGGTTGAAGACATAGTGCACGACCCGAAGTGCACTATGTCTTCAACCCTGATCACTATATGGCATAGTCATTGCTAACACAACATTATTATTATTATTATGCTGACTGTTATATGTAGACAAAATATATTGAGAACTATTACAATAAAGGAGATCCTGATATTGGTGACTAATATATTGGATCAGATAGTCTTGAAAGTGTGAGAATATTCTTTGTTTAATTTAAGGCTTTAAAAATATAAAGATTTTTGAAGTTTGGAATTTAATTAACAACAATAACAAGTATTTAAAAACATTTAGACGACTATGATAGATTGACAGATTGGATCTGCCCCCTTGCACGTGGACTAGCTATATATAGCTTGACAGACAGCTGAAAACCCAACCTTTCCTGCGTGAAACTGACATAGTAGATGTACTATTTTCGCATAGTATATCAATGCTATATAATTCTATATAAACCATGCCAAAATCTCGTATGAACTTATATTACAGAAGAAATTTACAGAAAGCATAATAATCACTTATAAGAAGCTCCCATGTTCCTGACTATACAGGGTTTGATAATCAAAATTTTATTCCAGTCTTGTTGATTTTATTCCTTATTTTAACTAAAACCCCTAAGATGTTATAATATGTATCTGGATTAGTGTAACATGTATCTGGATTAGTGTAAATTAGTGTAACAGTAACCTACATAATACACACCCAAATGATATTATTTTTAGCCGAGTTGCAACAAAGTTGCAGTCGGCTTATGTTTTGGTGAAACGCGGATGGGCGGGCATATGTTAGCCTATCTTCGTCAACGTGATAGCGCTCTTAGTTTTTGGCCGATCAATATCATTTTTGGTAGGAAGCATTATTACACTATTATTTAGAGCGAGTTCGAAATTCAGATTAATCTATTGTTTTTTTCTTGTAAAATCATGGGGTTTTTTTTAATAGAAAAAGTACATATTTTGAGAATTACACATTTCTCTGAAACTACAAAAGATAGAAACTTAATATTTGGTATGGGTGGAAATGCCAATGTGAAGTTGTGCATTCAACAGTTTTTATCCCCCGGGCTCAGCCCCACCCCGCTGGGGAATCTGTATAAAAAAATGTGACCGAGATCCCCACCCTAAGCCATGTATATTTATGATCAGGTTGACTAGGCAAATTAAATGTATTATAGCTCAGGCCCCGGGGTCATACCCCACCCCCTACCTGAAGTGAACAATTTAATGGTTGAGATCCCCACCCCTAAACCATGTACAGTGAAACTCGGTTGTGTCGAAGTTCAGGGGACTCAAAGAAAAATTCGACTTATCCGGTGCTTCGACACATCCGTAAGCAGTTTTGACTTCCGGTTTACTCGATGTTTACCTGTGAAGTTGACTTCCGGTTTAACTTGTGCTACTTATTCGTTACGTTTGTACATGTGTGACTTGTTTCAGGTGTAAAAAATTATAATGTAATTAATTTTGCACTCCAGGGATCATTTCCGGTTTAAATATGGATAAAAATAAAAAAGGAATAAATTATTTTCAACATTTTATTTATCATAATTGTGATTAGTGTTCACCCATACCTCATTAATTAGGCTAATTAATAACCTTTTGATTTTTTTATTACTCCATGCTAGTATTGTGTCAAAAATTGAGTTTCCCAAGCTGTCGTGCTCAATGTCATTTTCCTGTGATTATTCTAATTAAAAATTAATGTGCTAAAGCAGTGAATTTAATTAGCGTGATAATTAATTTTTCCGGTAAAATTAAAAAGATTAAAAGGAATACAAACATTTTGATGATCGAAGATGTTTCCATTTTAAAAATCTTTCTAAAAAAATCGTTTCGTGTGAGTAAAACACAAACCATTCATTTTTCGAATTTCTAATTGAACATCGTACATGTCGTGTAATAATTCAGTCAAATATTTTTTTCTAAATTTTAGCCCCATCTGTTATCAACTGTAAAATGAAATTCTGACCAAGAAAACGTGCATTTCAATTTTTATTTCGTTTTTATTTTCACCCTTTGCCGCACCCTATTCATGATGGCTATTTTTACCTTTTTGCAAATCAACGAACCTTGACTAAGCCCTTGACACGCCATTATCGATCAGCTGTTTAATTAACACACAAATCTGTGTATTTTTATTGTTTACACTGTGTACTGTCAAAAACTGTAATAAAAACACTGGATTTACATCAATGACACGGATTTAAAGAAAAGGAAGTCATAACTTTGCATAACACAAGAAATTCGATTTATGGAAGTGAAGGAAAAGACATGAAGACTCGAGGTTCGACTAAAAAAGAGTAAATTACATAATTTTCCGATTTTGGGGCTATAAAAAGTGTTCGACACAACCAATGTATTCGACTGAAGAATGTTCGAATTAACAGTGTTGAAATAATATAGAATAATAGGAAAATAGATCGAGACCGGCCGGCAACTTTGAGACATCCGTAGTATTCGAATAAAGAGTGTTCGACACAAACATGTTCGACTCTATATTTATGATTAGGGTGACTAGGCAAACAAAATGCCTTATAGCTCAGGCCCGGGGAGGGGGGGTCATACCCCACCCCCTATCTGAAGTGAACTTTTTAATGGTTGAGATCCCCACCCCTAAACCATATATATCTATAATCAGGATGACTAGGCAAATTAAATGCATTTTAACTCAGGCCCCAGGGTCATACCCCACCCCCTACCTGAAGTGAACTTTTTAATGGTTGAGATCCCCACCCCTAAACCATATATATTTATGATCAGGGTGAATAGGCAAATTAAATGCCCCAAGATTTTGACTTGCAACTCGGCTGTTGCATCTCTGATGCTTTCTTGATTTTTATTTTAAGCCACTGCATTTTTAGATCAGGAAAAATTCAGTTGTAAATTATTCCTCCATGTTTTTTGTAGCTGCAGAACCTCATGGTAATGACCCAGAAGCAGACTATAACAAGGTTGTTAGTCTCCCACCCCAGGAGATTTGTATTGGTACAGGCAATAGCTCAGTCACACAAATAGCATGTGGTCAGCATCATACTGGTAAGCATAGATTATGATTTCAATCTTTATTTTTCAATAGTGACTGTTTACTTAAGTGCAATTTAGGAATTGAGCAATTGAAAAAAAAAAAAAAATCGTTTTTATATTTACAAGAAATGAGAAAAGTAAGTCATTAGAAGAAGAAAATATCTTGGTTCGAGCAAAGTAAAAATTCTCCAAAGATATAATTTCACGAAAATATCAGAACTTTTATGAACTTTCCTCAAACATTAATTTTGTTATAGACTAAGAGGCATGCTTCATGGACAAATTATAAGAAGTATTCGTCACGATTTGTTTTTTAATTTACAGTGGTACTGCTACAGAGTGGGGAGGTTTATGTATTTGGTAACAATAACCATGGTCAACTAGGACAAGGAGATACAACTATCAGGTACAGTGTTTTACGTCACCAGGCATATACTTGTTGAAAGTGACATTAAACACCATAACCAAATCCCCCAGGCCTATTCTAAAAAAAAATCCAAAATGATGAAATCTATCTATCTATTGTTTCAGTGAGCTAGCACTATGAAAATCCAACTAATTGTGTTAATCTAGTAAAAGGCAGACATCAATATCATCTCATCGAATGTAACTTGTTCTCGATGATATTGCTGAAAAAAATCTTCATTTGGCATAAACCAACAATCACTCACCCACTCTTTGAAAACAGGCCCCAAAGACAGTAGCTTAACAATGCAAATACCCTTTATATATTTACATATATACGGTTCGTGATAATAATTATAAAAACTTTCAAAACACAAGCAAAATTTTGAAAAAGCACATCAGTAACAGATGCAGTTGTACAGGTGCAATAGTCCCCCCTGAAAAAAGTGACCTAATAAGATAGTGGTCTCTTTTGAGGGGGACAATTTAGTAATATTTGACTGTCTTCATGGATCTTAAGTCTGGCCCGATAAGAGAGGTGGCATTTGAAGGGAGTGGCCTTCTAAGAAGGGTACTATCGTAATCGAATAGAGGAAAATCTAACAAAAAAAACATGATATCTTTGTGTGAACCGTAATGTATTCTTAGATATGCAAGCATTAATATCCACAAAAGTAATACTGATAGATGTTAATAGGCTTTCACAAATACATTGATATCTACGTTTTTATTACTATCACTGGGTCGATACCTCTGCCGGTGGACTATTATTCCCTGAGGGTATTATTCGCCCAGTAGTCGGGGCCGAGGCACTGACATGGTTATCAGATATATTTGTTATTGAAATTTACCGTTTGTAAATAATGTAATTATTATTAAAACAAAGGTTCTGCTCCCTCAGACATAGGTGACCTTAGTAGATCTTGGCTATCATGTTTAGGACCTTTGGTATTCCTGCTCTCCTTCCTCAGACATAGGTGACCTTAGTAGATCTTGGCTATCATGTTTAGGACCTTTGGTATTCCTGCTCTCCTTCCTCAGACATAGGTGACCTTAGTAGATCTTGGCTATCATGTTTAGGACCTTTGGTATTCCTGCTCTCCTTCCTCAGACATAGGTGACCTTAGTAGATCTTGGCTATCATGTTTAGGACCT
>MJUT01064134.1:104864-116218 GCA_002080005.1 Gigantidas platifrons
CAAGTTACTCCCCACAGTTGTTATATAGGTAAGGTACAAGTTACTCCCCACAGTTGTTATATAGGTAAGGTACAAGTTACTCATTTATTATTTAGTACCTTTAATGATATGTAGGACATACATGTATAACTTCTTGTAAAAGGATTCATTTTTTCTGTTCAAAAGAGCAACAAAATATAACATGACCCACAAATGTTAAACAGATAATTAAAGATTTTACAACAATAACAATGTTATATTATTTTTCAGATTGCCTTCAAGAGAGAACTGTGGAGTAGTCAGAAAAGTAGATTATGTTGAACCAGCTCATATTCTAAGTCAGGAGTTTGCCTGCTCTGTCACCCCTGTAAGTTAATAGATAAAGATATTTCTCCCATTATTACGGCGTTTTAACCCCGCTGAACCAGTGTTCCAATCTGTAATCCTCTGGAGGATTAAAATGTCTCGTGCCTTTCCCTGCATTCATTTCAAGCGCATTAATTTCAAATTTTGAAATAAAGTTCGTGTTAAATAATGGGAGAAACAAATTCTCCTTCAGTTGCCCATGTGGGTTACGATATTTCTCCACTCTCAAGAGTTAAATTAAAAATTTTAACCACTCGTCTGACGGCTTGTGGTTAGAATTTTTAATTTAACTCTCTTGAGTGGAGAAATATCATAACCCACGGGCAACTGAAGGAGAATCTATATATCAATGCTGCAAAATATAGGGTGAATACCTCTCTAACTTAAAAATAATCTGGAAATCTATAATACAAAGAGTGAAATTTTTGTGTTACAAGTTCAATATCTAATAAAAGATATGGTAATTTAGTGGTTCATATGATGTTCAATAGCAGATGAAATACCAAAAAAAAGTTTAACACTCCAATTTTTTGTTTATTTTTCCAGAGACATAAAGGTGCTACTGTAAATGCAATTAAGATATTGTAATTCTTCTCATGATGAGGTATTTTTATTTAATGGTTAAAATCGATCATAAAATGATTGCATTTCAGAGAGAATGACTTATGTTACTGTTGTTTAATTTATTTTCATCATTATCAATTTTGATGGATAGTGAGATGTTCGTTGAATTTGAATTCATGGTTTTGATACTTGTTCATAACTCCTTTTTATCCCCAACGAAGTTGTGAAGGGAAATAGGAACTCTACCGTCCGTCCGTCCGTCCATCCTTCCGTAACATCCTTATGAACACTCTAGAATCAACATTCTTCAATGGATTTTGACCAAACTTGGTACATACTTAGTCCTTAAGAGAATCTGGAACCCTATTGATGGTCAAGGTCACCGGGTCAAATTTTTAGGCGAGGGGATACGCCACGCTTTGCATTGCCCTTGTTTATATGTATATTTCATGAATTGATGGACAATTGATATTCAATGAATAGAAATGAATTCACCTCATATCTGTATTAAAAAATAAGATATATTAATAGTATTATTTTCCAGGAATGTTTTGAAGCCCTTCTAAAGCTTGTCCAGTGGGCATGGACGACATTCAATGCATCCATCATTGAAGCAGATGGCTTAAAGGGAGATAACTACACTGCTGCTATGTCAGATATCAAACGATTAGTCTATGTCAACAAAGCTTGTTTACGATTGATCAGGACTTATATATCACAAATCTACCCTGATGGAAGTAAGTATTAATTTTAATGAAGATTTGTACACTGAGATCAAAATCATTGGTCTGGGTTAACAATGCTTCTAGAATGTGGTAGGTCATAAGTTTGAACCATGGTTGGGTCGAATGAAAGACTATAAAATTGCTGCTTCTTCTCTAAGCTTGCAGCATTAAGGAGTAAGGGCAAAGAGTGATTTCTTCAAAATAAGAATAATGCGTCCGAATGGAGCGACATGTCTACCACATTTTTATACTTCTATAGCTACATGCATATAATATGTAATCTCTATCCTGACGACACCATCTGAGATGACGAAACATGTAGAGCAATAAAACCTACCACCTCAGTACTTCTAAGATGTTGCTGTCTGTTTTTAATACATTTATGAATATATATAGCCAATCTCTGCATACCTACATGGTTGGATTTACAACTGCCTATGCAATCAGTGCCCATCACCACTAACGTTGATAGTTCGAATCTTGCTAATGCTAAGGTGTACTTGATACAACATTATGTGATAAAGTTTGTCAGTGACTTGCAACAGAGCTGTGGTTTTCTCCAGATACTCTGGTTTCCTCCACCAATCAAACTGACTGCCACGATATAACTGAAATATTCTTGAAAGTGACGTTAAACACCATAATCCTAACGACAATCTGCATTATCCATCTGGAGATACATTGCCTGAACACACTACATCAGGTGTAAGTGTGGAGATACATTGCCTGAACACACTACATCAGGTGTAAGTGTAAGACATAATAGTGTCCTGTGAAATTGTGTCCGGTTGTGTTATGTTTGTAATGAAAAACCTTACACAGACCGAACAAAGTCATCGCTGTGCTTTATTCCGTCCTCAGACTTTATCATAGAAGACAATTGTAAGGGTGGACACTATTTAATGTTACATAAATTCATTACTTTGTACATGCAATACATGTAGAACAATTTATTTTTAAAATTAAGTAGAGTGAACCTGTCTAAACCGAACCTCCCTGGGACTAGCAGTTGTGTTCGAAATAGACAGGTATTCGGTGCATACACGGTTAATTAACAAAGATATCCTTTATTTGAAAGTTTTATTTATACAGGATTCTTGTTTATTCAGGGTTCAGTTTAGACAGGTTTAATTGTAGAATAAATAAATAAGTACAAAGTATTTTATTAGATCACATAATAACCAATTATTCATATTTTCAGCCACATCCCACAAGCCAGTAACAGAATCAGAAAAGTTGGCAGAATGTGTGGGTAAAACTCAGGACTTGTTGAGAACTATACTAGCTGAGGAGGTTCAACCGTCGACCAAGGTCAGAGTGTATCTGTCAGAACCTGGATGTCACTCAATATTCCATGCTTTAGAGGAGGAAGTTCTAAACGAGTGCCACATTACATTCAGAGCTTGTTTTCATGCTTTTTATCCCACAGGAAATTTAAAATGGCTTTGCCTGTGTGATCTCTTAGGCATGTTGGAACCAGTAAGTTTGATATAATTGCATGTAGAACAACAGTAGGTAGTGGAGATTCGAGGGGTTCATGACCAACCACCTCTTGAAAACCAATAAGGTCTATTATTAAAGTGGAGGTTGAATCGATGACTATTAAAGTTCACTCCTCCGACTCCTTGAACAATCATGGTTATGGACCTGTGTATGCCAACATTTTAGTTTCTTGAAAATGATAACAATATTTCTTTTCACTGTAATTGATACTAAGGGCTGTTCCATTTAAATATACCTGGGAGGGGGGGNGCCACTTATTTCAGACCCCCCCCCCTCCCACCAATAGAAAAAAAAAAATCACCCAACATAAGAAAATATGGTTTCACCCCCACAACCAACAGAAAAATAAAAAAATGGTGTTCCCCCTCCCAGGTAGATTTAAATGGAACAGCCGTAATATAATTTTGAAATTAAAGTTATTTGTATTTATTAAATGCATATAGTTAGTTGAGAAGATTAGACTAAAACGTTTAAAGTGTAAATATAATAAACATATAAGATAGATAAACATGTATTGTTTTTTTTTTTCATTTCAGCAGGACTGCAAACTGTTAAATACGGTTAAATCATTTTTCAATATAATTCTTTATACGCCATCTTATTTTATGCTTGTTGAATGTATTGTCTTAAAAACTAAACTAAGCTTTTGCTTAAGTCATACTTTTCAACTTATATAACATTGATGAATTACACAACTGGATATGTCAATCTGTATATATCTTTGTAAATTTTGGAGCAGCTGGAATATTCTTTTCCAAAAATCTATTTAATTTTCCCTTTCCTCTTTGACTGAGTTTACAATTATATGTAAATATTAAGTTCAGTAAAATAAATTTCAGAAAAAACTAACACAGTGAAAACTGTCTAAACTGCAGCTCTTTTGAACACACTTTTATGTTCAAAATAGACATGCGTTTAATTTATACAGGTTAAATTAACAAAGATTTCTTACATTTGAACTTTATATACCCCTGCTCCACCGGAGCGGGGTCCGTCCCAAGATATTTTTCGTCGCATTTTTCTCAGTAACTATTGATGGCAGAAATCTGATATTTGGTCACAAGCTTCATATAGGTATGCCATATTGTGGGAAGCGTTTTTGGACCCGTCAGATTCCTACTTCCTGTTTGCTGACTTAGTTGGTTTTTATACACATTGAACATATATGCGGGGGTATCATAAGTGAGCATTAGCTCACAGTTCATCTTGTTTATACAGGTTAAATTAACAAAGATTTCTTACATAATAGGTCTTTATTTAAAGTTCTGTTTATACAGTATTCAGTTTTATTCAATGTTTGGTTTAGACAGGTTTCATCATAACATAGAAATTGTTGAGTCAAGCCAAACAAAATTTCAAAATTATGTTTCTTTGATAAAAACTTTAAACTTCTGGATATGAATTCTTTAGAATGTAAATTAAAATGATCTTTGTAGCAAGGATCTGAAGACTTCAGTAGTTTTTAACATTGTTGTAGGTTCTAAGTAACAATTGAGTGTAATTCAGTCATTATATGGACTGTACATACATTGTATCTTGGTTACTGACTAATTTCTAATAAACTTTCCACCTCTAACTAAATGCCTATTTCTCAGTGTTAGATATTAGTTTCTAGCTTTCTTCACTTAAAGCCAAAAGAATGTTTTTTGTATCATTTGGTATTTTCTGTCCTTTGATTTACAGCTTCTGATTACCCCTATTGCTGTTTCAAACTTTTCTCTTTATAATGTTTTTTTTAGAGAAATTTTCTTAACCTATTAAAACTGTATTCTGACTGTAAACAATATCAGAAATCATTTTTTTACAAACATGTCTCTCAATAATACATGTTTATTATTAATACAAAAAATATAAAAGACAAAATATTAATTTATTTCAATTGTTTAAACATTAAGCCATTGTCTATTTTATTATTATATATATTTTATATTGGAAAATATTATGCTATTTTTGTATGACAATTAAAAAAAAAGTAATTTATCTTGGTATTAAATGAATTTCTCCGGGCACTCCGATTTTCCTACCAATAAAAACTGAATGCCATGATATAACTGAAATATTGCTGAAATTGGCATTAAACACCAATGACCCTAACCCTCTCAGTATTAGATGAAAATAATTGTCGTGGTTTTATCTTTGCAGGAAATGTTGAACATTGGTGGCTATGGGAGGTTACTAGCAGCAGTAATGGAGGCCATGTGTCATCCTACAATAAGACTGACCAATATAATGCCGATCAACAGTGAACCGAAGACGGAGGAGATTCTCCGTAGACAGTCTGTTAACATGGACGACAATACTAACAGTATGGCTAGACTCAACGATCAACATAAGTTTCCATCACTAGTGTCACACATGACGTACAGAATGGAGGTCAATTTTTTTCTTGATATTTAAATTGACACTCGATGTTAATAACACTTTCCACGTTAGAATATTGTTTGAATGACATGTTTGATAATTGAAATGGCTGTATTGCTATAGTAAAATGAAAATATTTTATGAAATGAACATTTAAGAAACTGATTGAAAATCAAGAATGGACAATCCACAGAAATTGACAACATTTGGTACACAAGACAAAGACAAACAAAGCATAAACACAACACAATATGTGTTGGACACCACTGTACACAAACAAACACAAATAACATAAATAAGACATGAGCCCTCCTACAAACAGCTGGAAGTTAAGACAAACCAAACATCGTTTTATGCGGAAATCGTAACGGACATCATAACATGGAAACTGGTCAAACATAGTATCTATGATTTTTTCATCTCTCTTGTACTTTGAAGATAAAATTTATGTACATGTATATTATGTGCTATCTCATCATGGAATTGGAATCCTGAATAAGTCAGATTATATTTTATTTTAGATTATAGGCTTGGCTGATTGTTAAGTTGTCATTAATTTTATTTTAGTAGAAGCTTGTCCACAGAATCACACACATTCAGAAATTTAAATTACCTCATTATTTTGTTTTTATTTTATTTTTGTAGTTGAATTTTTAAATAAATAAAATTCTTTCAGATAGAACTAAATAATCAAAATCATTTTCCATACTCCGTTGTCTATATTCTCAATTTGTGTAAATATCAAGTAATGGTATAAAATATTTATGATCAAAACCTGGTGTTAGAATAAGTGAGTCTTATGTTAGTCTTTTAACTATGATATTTTATTTGCTATTTTCTTAAAAAGTTGAAATGCCAACCAAAATATTGGATATTTCTTTCCAAATAATCTGAGGAGGTATAAATATTACAGATGGCAGGACTGGGAGGAAACCAAGTATCATTCTGTGAGGTGTTAGATAAACTATTAACTATTGTTACTCTACCTGTTAGACAAGAACTAGACAAAGATAGAGCATCTTATCCCTCTGTTCTAGTAGACAATACATGTGCTTTGTTGTCAACCATCATTAGTGAATTATCAGCTACTTCCATGGGGTTAGAGGTAAGGTTATAGGTCATATGTCATGTCAACCATCATTAGTGAATTATCAGCTACCTCCATGGGGTTAGAGGTAAGGTTATAGGTCATATGTCATGATAAAATTGCCAACAATTTCTGTGGGGATAAAGATGTAAGTTTATAAAACGTACATCATGAATAATATTTTTTTATATTAAGATGAACACATCATTGTCAATTCTAAATCTTGAAGAAACATATTCATGAAACACACAGAGATAAAAAAAAAGTTTTTTTTTCAATCAAACTTTCATAAATCATGTGATACAGATTTGTTATAAAGTTGGAGATTGTTATGAAAAAAGAAGAAAATTCATGAAAAACAGTTGTTTAACATACATGTGATTTCTGAAGTTCAGCCATTGTTGACATATGTAGTGACATTATATCAAGAAGAGATGTACGTTTAAGTTTTCAATTTGAAAGAATTAAATACTAAAACTTGTTCCTTATCATTACATACAGATGGATTTAACACAAACATCTACACCATTGTTAGTTACACCCAATCGTTTTACCAGAACAAGCCAAAGTGCATGCTGGAACACAGGAAATGGAAGTCCAGATGCTATTGCTTTCTCTGTTGACAAATCAGGGATAGTGATTGCAGGAGTGTGTGTTTATGGTGGAGCAGGACAGTACCAGTATGAGTTAGAACTATTAGATGACGTAAGTAACTACAAATAATTTAGTGGGGCCCGGGTGGCTCAATGAGTTAGGTCGTTGGATCTAACAACTCATACAAGCCTATCACCAATACGGCGTGGGTTTACGGCCGGCTTTGTAAATTACAAAAAAGGTGCATTCGACTCGCAGCCGCAAGTGATAAAGTTTACCAGGTGCTTGCCCATGGTCGGTGGTTCTCTCCGGATACTCCGACTTCCTCCACCACTAAAACTGGTCGCCATGATATAGCTGAAATATTGTTGAAAGTGGTGCTAAAACACCAAAAATCAAATCAAAATCAAATCAAATAATTTAGAAGTCTTTTGGAGTAAGGGCCTAAATAGGATAGCCAAAATCAACCTGAGGGAGAAGAACATTAGTTTTAATAATAATTACATTTACTTTTACATATTATACATTTTAGTAACCAAACACCTGTCTACACAAAAGTTAGTCCCAAGGAGGTTCTATTTAGATAGATTTCACTATATATTTAATTCCTTTATACCTTTTTATTACAAAAATAAATCGTGAGTTTGGTATAATTACAGATATCTGGAGGTCAAAATGAACCATCTCAATCACAGAGGTGGAATAACATAGAAACAGTGAGAGGTACTTATGGTCCAGAAGATTGTGTCAATGATATAGCAGAGATCAAGTTTGATAGACCAGTCTCCATCAAGGTTAGAGGTTAAATTATCTTATATATACAGTACTTTGATATTAAAAGAAGATTTTGAAGATATTAAAGGGGTAATGAGAATCTGTAATTCGAAGAAGGGCCGACAACACAATGGACAAAAGAAAAAGGACAAATGGACAACCAATGATCTACAAAACACTACACAGAAAACAAACAAAAATAGCCTGTCTTGAACATTAGAGGCATGTTTTACTGAATGAGTACCTATACAAAAGAATCTGAGGTGCTTGCTCTGAGGATCTTCCTGGATACGCATAATACAAATATTTTTCAGATTCTAATGAAAGTAGACAGGTGACAAATTTCATTCATGGAAGACTCACATGCATGTATGAACGTTGCACAGTACACATTTCTTTTTTTATTTTGCTTGCAGGAAGGTGTAAAATATACCCTTCGTCTGAAAAACCATGGTCCAAAAACTTTAAATGGTGATGGAGGAATGAATAAAGTGAAATGTCCTGATGGGACTATATTTACTTTCTCTTCCTGTTCACTCAGTAGTAATGGTAGCAACCATGTGAGGGGACAGATTCCACAGATATTATACTACAGGTAAGTTTTGATGATCATCGAGAATTACATCTATTTTTTATCTGATTTTCAATGCACTTGATACTGCTCAATAGGACAAACCAAGAAATTAAACTTTAACTTGAATTGCCCAAACACACGATCATATTGAAATAAACAATGTTAGTCCAGTGTCTTAAAATATAAAGATTATATGTATGAGGCTTAAAAACTGGGATAAACATGAGGTTCACAGAGTCTTTCTCCAGTTTTGCTCCAAATACACATGAATATGTGTTATTTGTATCTTTTTATACGCCCGTCTCGAGACGGGCCGTATTATGTGATTGGGTATGGCGGGCGGGCGTCCAGGGTCGTTTCTGCATGATAACTTTAGTTCTGTATATCGGATGTTTACTAAACTTGGCCACATGACTCCCCTGTGGAAGGGGAAGAACCCTATTTATTTTGGGGTCATTAGGTGAAAGGTCAAGGTCACCGTTACTATAAATATAATTTTTGACAACAGGGTTGTTTCCGCACGTTAACTTTAGTTCTGTATATTGGATCTTTACCAAACTTGGCCACATGATTCTCCCGTGGAAGGGGAAGAACCCTATTTATTTTGGGGTCATTAGGTCAAAGGTCAAGGTCACCATTACTATAAATAGAATTTTTGACAACAGGGTCGTTTCTGCATGATAACTTTAGTTCTGTATATTGGATCTTTACTAAACTTGACCACATGATTTCCCTGTGGAAAGAGAAGAACCTTATTTATTTTGGGGTCATTAGGTCAAAGGTCAAGGTCACCGTTGCTATAAATATAATTTTTGACAACAGGGTCGTTTCCACACGATAACTTTAATTCTGTATATTGGATCTTGACCAAACTTGGCCACATGATTCCCCTGTGGAAGGGGAAAAACCCTGTTTATATAGACAGGCATATTTTGTGATGCACACATTTCTTGTTTTCATTTTCTTTTCAATCAAAATATGTGTTTTGTTGAAACCAAAGTTTAACTTTTTTCTGGCCAAAATCTTCGTTAAAATATTATTTAAAAAAACCCTCCAGGATTTAGTCAAAACATTGAACAAAATTCAGTATGTGTAGAAGTAACATGATATACAAAACGAAAATGATAATAAGAGAACTGATAATGATCTACTTTTAGTGCTCCACAAGACGGTGAAAATCAACAACAAAGTAATAAGACTCTGGCAGAATTACAAGCTAGGAAGAATGCTATAGACATTGTAGGAGCTATATGTAGAATGGCTACGGACATGTTACACAGAGCTAACAGTATGCCAGCAGAAGTCATCACAAGAATTCTAGGAAGTTCTCATCTGTTCTCCTCACTTATACCAATGATCTTAGCACACATTGGACCAGTAGCTTCACAAGACCCAAGGGTAATGTATTTATCATAGCCTATTTTGTTACATTGAAATATATGTGATAATAGGTGGTCTTATTGAGTCTGTATGTTAAAACGAAATCCCTCAAAACATTGCATGCTGGCTTATACCATACAAAGATTTGCATATTGTTACAGCAGTTTGATTGCCATCTTTGAAGGAGTGTTTGACTTGAAATATTTCATTTATAATGTTGTAAGCCCAACTCCTCCTACCCTTTAAGTGAGAATTATAATGTATCTTTCTCAAAATTTGAAAGAATATGGAGGAGACATTGGTTTTTGTGTCAAAAAGAATCTTTAATTTCAACATCTTTTTATTCAGATTTTATTTAAATGTATACCTTCATAACATTTAATCACTCACTAATGTTGTGAGTTTGAATCCCACTCAGGTGAGGTGTTCTCGATACAACATCAAGTGATGAAGTTTGTCAGTGACTTGTGGCAGGTCGTTGGTTTTCTCAAGGCACTCCGGTTTCCTCCACCACTGCCACGATATAGCTGAAATTTTGTTGAAAGTGGTGTTAAACACCATAACCCTAAACCCTCATAGCATTTAATTCAACAATGATTCATACTATTTAGAATTGTATTATTTGCTGTTTCAAGTTAATTTACAATGAAGAAGTCATCAGTTTTCTCTCCAATAAAGCAAATGAACTTATTTTTATTAACTGAAGCTATAAGTTATTACATTAGCTTTCATTATATATATATAGGGTCTGTCATGGTCGTGATCATATGGTAGTTTAAATGATACAATCAGTGCCTATCACTACTAATGTTGTGAGTTCGAACCACGCTCAGGTGATAAAATTTGTTAGTGAATTGCGACAGGTTGGTGGTTTTTTCCGGGTACTCTTGTTTCTTCCACCAATAAAACTGACCGCCATGATATAACTGAGATATTGTTGAAAGTGGTGTTAAGCACCATAAACCAAACCAAACCAATTGATAATTTATATTGATTTCAGGGATCTGTACAAGTATTAGGGATGATCCAGGAGATACTCCCAGCTGTTGCTAATCTTAACAATCACATATCCCCTCCTCCACCAGCAGCTGAACCAGGTACAGATGTCAATGGTGGAACTACGTCACAACATTATGCTGTTGTAGAAAGTGAACATCCTTATAAACCAGCGACAGTTTCTCAATATAAGGTACTTTTAGTTAATACTATTCACCTCAGTAGTATAGAAGACAAATAGGAATCACTTGATGGTTTCTATGGTTACTTATTGCAATATGGTTTCCATGGTTACTTATTGCAATATGCTTCCTATGGTGACTTATTACAATATGGTTTCCATGGTTACTTATTGCAGTATGCTTCCTATGGTTACTTATTACAATATGGTTTCCATGGTTACTTATTGCAATATGGTTTCCATGGTTACTTATTGCAATACACTTCCTGT
>MJUT01064134.1:125707-163092 GCA_002080005.1 Gigantidas platifrons
GAGCATTAGTTACGATTTTGACCCCAAAAAAATTATATGCTTTGGAAATTGGTAAATAGCATTAAAATGATGAAATAAAGGTAAATATTTCACATTAAACAGCTTATCGAACCACTTTCCGCCTTTTGAGAACGAAAATTACCATCGATTGATTATTTGCTTGCAAGCAAATAATTTGACCTCGCTTTTTCCATATGCAATTGACCTTACTAGTGACAGGTTAAAAACAAATAATTTGTATTTTATCGCTATTAACTGCCAACTTGCATGGTTCTTTGTTTGTAATTAACACCGACTAAAAGCAGATTCACAAGAAATAAGTGCATTGTTGTACTGATTTAATGACGATTCGACAAACTCCGTAAACAATGTCGATAATTAATAAGATGGTGTCCATTTCTTGATCGATCTCAAAACACGACCAGTTGCACATTATTTCCCCGATAAGCATACATTTCATAACATTTATATGTTACAGAAACACGTTTTATTAAAGCATCAATCATATCTGATAATTTTTATGAGTAACAAAAATTTACGATTTGGCAGATAATGCCCCTTTAACAGTTATTGTAAAACAAATGAAATATTGTTACACGCAATAAAAAAAACCACAGAAAGCAACAACTTCCATCAGTGCTTTCAGCACTTTGATTATTAACCAGTAGGTTATATTATGAATACTACAGACTGGTTTATATTTATACAGCAAGAACATTATTTTGCTCCAAAATGCTTTGCCGGTTTGTTATGGCCATAATGGACCGACAGAAGGCCATAATGGACCGGTAAAAGCCATAATTAACCGGTCCATTATGGCCTTCTTCAAAAAGAATGAAGATTACCTCAAATTGAAATTGACTGGTTAATAAAAGTATTAAGAAATGGATGTTTTCATAATGGACTGGTTATATGTCCTCGGTTAAGTCATAGTGGCCCAAGGAAGGTTGTTTTGGCCCGAGGCAACGCCCATTTATCAATATTATAATAGTAACTATTTTCCTAACAGACCAGTTATTCCGTATGTCTGTTCCATAATCTTCTCTAGGCAACTAGTCTTTAATATATTGATGGGACTTGTTATTCACATTTTATAATCTTGCGACATTCCATTTTAAGCTGCTAAAAACAAAAACAAAAGAATAAAATACACAAAACATTTTGATATACCTGATCAATTCACTAATTATACCCCCTCTCCATCGGAGGAGGGTATACTGTTTTACCTCTGTCCGTCTGTCCGTTCAAGATATTTTTCGTCACATTTTTCTCAGCAACCAGTAAGTTTGATATAATTGCATGTAGAACAACAGTAGGTAGTGGAGATTTGAGGGGTTCGTGACCAACCACCTCTTGAAAACCAATAAGGTCTATTATTAAAGTGGAGGTTGAATCGATGACTATTAAAGTTCACTCCTCTGACTCCTTGAACAATCATGGTTATGGACCTGTGTATGCCAACATTTTAGTTTCTTGAAAATGATAACAATATTTCTTTTCACTGTAATTGATACTAAGGGCTGTTCCATTTAAATATACCTGGGAGGGGGGGACGCCACTTATTTCAGACCCCCCCCCACCAATAGAAAAAAAAAATCCACCCAACATAAGAAAACCAACAGAAAAATAAAAAAATGGTGTTCCCCCTCCCAGGTAGACTTAAATGGAACAGCCCTAATATAATTTTGAAATTAAAGTTATTTGTATTTATTAAATGCATATAGTTAGTTGAGAAGTTTAGACTAAAACGTTTAAAGTGTAAATTTAATAAACATATAAGATAGACAAACATGAATTGTTTTTTTTTTCATTTCAGCAGGACTGCAAACTGTTAAATACGGTTAAATCATTTTTCAATATAATTCTTAATACGCCATCTTATTTTATGCTTGTTGAATGTATTGTCTTAAAAACTAAACTAAGCTTTTGCTTAAGTCATACTTTTCAATTTATATAACATTGATGAATTACACAACTGGATATATCAATCTGTATATATCTTTGTAAATTTTGGAGCAGCTGGAATATTCTTTTCCAAAAATCTATTTAATTTTCCCTTTCCTCTTTGACTGAGTTTACAATTATATGTAAATATTAAGTTCAGTAAAATAAATTTCAGAAAAAACTAACACAGTGAAAACTGTCTAAACTGAAGCTCTTTTGAACACACTTTTATGTTCAAAATAGACATGCGTTTAATTTATACAGGTTAAATTAACAAAGATTTCTTACATTTGAACTTTATATACCCCTGCTCCACCGGAGCGGGGTCCGTCCCAAGATATTTTTCGTCACATTTTTCTCAGCAAATATTAATGGCAGAAATCTGATATTTGGTCACAAGCTTCATATAGGTACCCCATATTGTGGGAAGCGTTTTTGGACCCATCAGATTCCTACTTCCTGTTTGCCGACTTAGTTGGTTTTTATACACATTGAACATATATGCGGGGGTATCATAAGTGAGCATTAGCTCACAGTTCATCTTGTTTACTGTGGGGTAACCTTTATAGTCAAACAGTACATCATAATATAATAAGATATTAACATCTACATATCCCATGTATTTAATGGGGCAGTTGTGGTCGTGGTGTAATGGTAGCTGGGTTTATAACTGTCTATACAATCAGTGCCTACCACAACTAAAGTTGTCAGTTCAAATTCCACTCATGGTGAGGTGTACTCGATACAACTTTATTAATGTGGTAATGTTTGTTTTTGACTTGCAACAGGTAAGTGGTTTGTGCCAATTTCCTCCATCAATAAAACTTACTGCCATGATATAAGTGAAATATTGTTGAAAGTGACGTTAAATACCATAACCTGCACCACCAATTTGCTTAAAAGTACACCTACATGTACTGTCACACAAAAATGAACAACACTATCAATAAAATAGTTGGTGAGTAAATGATGGTAGCTTGATATTGTCTACTAGCTTAATAGTGAAAACCTATTGATTGAATCTTTAATTCATGATCTAAAAATATATTTGACCAGGTTGAAGTTAAAGCTATTCCAGTAGACCAGGGAATTCTGGGAGATGACAGTAAGAAGATGAGACGACTCAGCCGACCTGACAACGGGAACCTGACATTTGGAGGACAACCACCCCCTTGTTTAGATGTTCCTTATGAACCAACCATCAAAGATAAAAAGGATGTGTTCCATGCTATCTGTATGATGAAAGTAAGCCTATGTGTCAATTGTTTTGCCTAGTTTTGATAAATTCAGTTTGTTTAATGGAATTTTTTGAAAATTAATTATATGTCAATGACAATTTCATTTCTGATTTCTTGATTGATAGTTTCAGAAAATATTAAATGAACAGTCTTTATAAGAAATACATGTAAACAGAATGAATCTTGATAAGATTTGAAAAAAATAAGAAGAAAGTAGCAACAGACATGAAAATCTAGATATCAGTGTGAATCTACATAGACGATTGCCATATACACAAATGTACATATGTATGCATGATATATACCCATTTTATTTTTCATTCTCAACCTTTTGTTTAATTAGTGAGAGAGTGAGTGAATGATTGTTGTTAAACACCAACTCAGCAATTTTTCAGCTATATCATTGCGAGAACATGTTAATTTTCAATGAGATGATGATTAGGTCAGCTTTGTACTAGACCAACATGCTTCGTGGGATTTTTTATTGTGCTAGCTCACTGAAACAACAATAGACATGTCACCCCACTAGTACACATTATCCTGATTCCGAACCAACCAGTCTTTGTTCTTTTCTCCTTAACGCTGTATGCTTAGCGGAGAAGCAAAAAACACCAATTTTATAGCCTGGTTTGACCATATCGGTGTTCAAACCCACGATCTACCACACTCAAGGCGAGCACGCTAATCAGTACACCATAGATGCGGTTTTATTTAATTAGTTGCATGTAACAAAACAAATGACATAAATCTTATTATGTATTGTATTTCAGCAATATGAGAATTATTCCTTTGAAGAGTTAAGGGTTGCAGCACCAGCTGTTCCACGTCCTAGTGAGAACATGTTAGTACGTACTAACAATGACGGAACATACCTGGTAAACTGGACACCAGGTAGCGTTGGAATGTACAACATACATGTCACCATCGACGGATTTGATTCAGGTTTGTAGTATTAACCAATAATCTTACAGCATCATAAAGTTGTTTTTTTTTATACAGACCTGATTTTCGTCCATTTTAAAGCGGAAATCCGCTTTTTTTATTCCGGATTTTACCGTTACGATTCCTTTTTTATAGTATATTCAAAACTTCTAATTGTCGATTTCCGCTTTTTTGTTGTCCTTGTAAAATCAGGTCTGTTTATAAGGAGATGGACAAGAATGTTTGGTTTGAAGTTAATGAGCAAGTGATTGTTGTTTAACACCAAGTCAGCATTTTGTCAGCTATTTCATGACAAAAACTAGTTGACTGCTAGTTATTAGACCATCAGACTGAACTAGATTTTTATAGTGCTAACTCATCGAGATAGTATACAATTACCATATTCACTTCTGTATAATGTGCAAAACTTTACCTAGATTCTTTATTTTGCAGGAGGGGTGTGCATTATAAGCAAGAACAATCTGTTCACTCATTTTTTTTTATCGGAAAAAATCATGCGTCAGCTATTTTTTTTAACTGTTTATCAACATTTAAAGTTGTTAGGTGTTTTTCGTATTTTGTTTTGATTGGACTATTTGACCAAATAATTTAATGAGTTCAATAAAGTATTAATTATTAAAGAATTAAGACATTCTTGTGTAATTGTATTTTCTAAATGTTTACTGCTATTATGAAAATAAATCCAATACACCAATATACAAATATATAATAAATATATAAATAAACAATAAATGTTGCAATTGCCGATAAGATTCTATGTCTCTGTATGTATAAAGTTGTCATAATTACTAAATGTACTGCCGCGATATAGCTAAAATATTGTTGAAAGTGGCATTAATCACCATAACCCTAACCCATACTTAATGTATTATTAGACTGTCAGAATATGTTTATTGAAGTTTTGCATAACATACAAAAAATCTACATGCTAGCAGTTTGATCGTTTAACATCACCTTTGGTGCTTTCATTAATGATTGTGATCATAGCAAAGGAAACCATCGTTACATAGGAAGATAAGATATCGCTGTAAGATTTTTTTCAAAAACGTTCTGTATTGTGTTTTTTCAGGTGAAGTGTACAAAGTAGATGTTAAGGATCCACCACAAGGTATTACACCACCGAATCAAACTGAGAAGAAACCACACCATACCAGCAAGGTAACATATGTATTTTCCTATCTTGATGAGTACTTTTATACATTATTTTAGCATGCTTTTATAGTCGATTTGCAAACTTGTGGAAACTTAAAATTTGTAATATATGTTGGAAAAAGGACTAAGGAATAGAAATTATGGATGAGAAGTGCAGTAAAACTGAATAGACTTTTAAAAAAAAATATTTGCAAATCTGTCTATTATATCTGGGATAAACTGGAATCCTTTTTAAACCGAAGTTGAAATAAAAGTCCCAATGTATGAAAACTTTGTTAATTCAACTGAACTCTTCTCTATTCTGAACACAAAACTTGGTCCCAATGAGGTTCAGTTTAGACGAGTTTCACTTTATATTGATGAAAGTACATTTCTGTGAAAAGATTATTGGGCAGTTTTATTTCCATAAAATGGGGGTCATATAATAATGTTGTACATTTAGTAAAATTCCATCCAGTAAAATTTTGTTTAACAAATGGTATTTTATTCCAGTTGAGAAAGTTTGTACAAAAGTATAGTGCTGGTCTCAGAGCCAGGACCAACCCATCTCTACAGAGTGAACAGATGGGAGTTATCCCCCCTGAAGGAATTATTTCTTTTGTTGATGAAGTGAGTTAATATTCTTGCTCAATGATTATAGGAGTCAGTTTTCTTTGTTATGTACCAATCATTCATATTTTATAGCACCAGTGTATTTCCTAGTTATTGCAATAAAGAATTCTTTGATAAATTTTGTTGCTTTAGAAATCTATTTTAAGTAATTTCTGTGAGTCCAATTACAGTTGTTATTTGTCTTTGTGTTGAAAAACTTTTTCAATCAAACATAAAAGCTAATGAGTAATGTAAATGGTCAGTTGAACTTGACCTGGTAAGTGGACAGAATACCCAATTTCCAAAATCAATGTACAACAATGAGTTGATCATATGGCATCAAATGGGATAACCTTGGTATGATTGCTGTATAAGAAGACTGGAAGCCTCAGATCTATTGCACGGTATACGTACTGTGTATTCATAATATATTTATACCTTAATAGTACAATTAGTGACTTTGATTCTATGATTTAAAAATGAATATCAAAGTCCTTGTTGAATTCAGTCACACACATATTACTGTGTCTACACTCAATTTGCTGTTTTAATACTCTTTTGCTTTGTTATATCATGTTCCATATGTTAAGCTTCTATTAATATTTCAATTACTCAGATCCACAATGATGACGGTGTTTGGTTGAGGCTGAGTCAAGATTCTATCAGAGAGTACTGTACTAATGGTCACATAGAGGGATGGGTTCTACAATATAATCAACACTTGGGGAAGACATTACTGGTGCCAGTCGAGGAACCAAAATCTATAACAAAAGAGATTATCAAAGAGACGATACGAAGAAATCTCAAAGCAGAGTCCAATAAACATAAAAGAGGTTAGTTAAGAGTTTATAACAGTGGAACCTTTTTATCTAGAATTCGGTAAAGTTGTTTCCTTGGATAACATGAAGTAAAAATTTGGTCTGTTTGTAGTAGGGATCAACTTAATTAGCACCACATCTGTGGTATATGGTTAGCGTCCTCACCTCGACTTCAGTAGATCACAGGTTTGATCCCTAGTTAGCTCAAACCAGAGACTATAAAACTGGTATTTGTTGCTTTTCCCTTGCAGCTTGTTATTGCCATGATATTGCTAAAAAATTGTTCCGTTGACATTGAACAACAATCACTAACTCACTCAACTCAGTTTATCCCAGATGACTCAAATACTCAGATAGTTTGAAGTAAAATTATGGATTTCAATTGGCCAATTTCATCGTCTTTTTTTAGTGTCCAATTGTTATTGGTGACTGTTTAATCAATATCTGCTTACAAATAATTATACAGCAAAACCTGTCTAAACCAAATCCTATATAAACTGAACTTTAAATAAAGTCTGAATGTAGGAAATCTTTATTAATTCAACCTGTATAAACCAAACACCTGTCTATTCTGAACACAAAAGTTGGTTCCAACAGGGTTCGGTTTAGACATCTTTTACATAGACTATTTGAAATTCAAACCTCATAACACTTTGATAGTAATCAATAGGATATTATAGGATTAAACGCTTCTTTTCAGGAGTTTGTGTAAATGGTGTTGATGTTTATGTAAAATTTGTGAGTGCATCAGCACCATTTACACATGCATGAACTCCTGAAAAGAACCGTTTAATACTTATAATTCCTCCACGTGAATCTTTTCCCTATTTTGATTATTAAACTGATTTTCAGGCTTGCTTTCAATCGGACACTATCATAGTTTCCTGTCGGCGGCCGCCATATTGTTTATACTGGTTATGCAAAAAAGTTATGAACTGATCAAAAACGAAAAGTTCATCGAGTTATGAACGAATCAAAAACAAACACATGACAGTGCTCTTGTCCAATCAAAAGGCACGAAAACGATATACATTAATTCTACAAGAATTATAAGTATATTAACAATTGAAATTAATAATGACCGGTATATTATATTTGACTGTTATAACAATATCAAATATTTTAAAATTACCATAATTAAAAACAACCTTGACATTGTATAATAGGTCCTGGGATGTACCAAGTTATAAAATGTGGATCGTTTGGACATAACATTAGATGTGGACCAAGTCTTAAATCCACACCAGTCGGTATGCTTACAATGGAAGATAAAGTCTTAGGAATGATTGATGTAAGTACATTCTTGTTGTATTTCCGTGGTAATTTGGACATTTCTCCTTTGATATCACCAAGTGATGTTGTATTTCCGTGGTAATTTGGACATTTCTCCTTTGATATCACCAAGTGATGTTGTTGTATTTCCGTGGTAATTTGGATATTTCTCCTTTGATATCACCAAGTGATGTTATTGTATTTCCGTGGTAATTTGGACATTTCTCCTTTGATATCACCAAGTGATGTTGTTGTATTTCCGCGGTAATTTGGACATTTCTCCTTTGATATCACCAAGTGATGTAGTTGGTATCAATGAACTGACAGATAGTGAAAATTATCATTATAATGTTACCTATAAAAACAGTAATGTCAGTTCTGAAAGTCTCTACAAACATTATCACTAGTATCCCAGGTCGTCCTATCTGATTGTCTGTATTACTAGTGATAATGTCTGTCTCGACCTTCAGACTTGCTGTGATTCTAGTGATAATGTCTGTCTCGACCTTCTTAATTGATGTTATTCTATATGTATTTGTGATTATTTTATCAAAATTACAAATGAATATTTTGTAAAAGAAAAAGTTCTAAATTTTGGATAAGTTCGAAATCCATCTGGAAGTATCTTTGAAATCAGCCTGCCATAATCATATTTTACAAATTAAATGCACACAACATTGATTAACTTTCTGTTGTAACTAGAAAGAAAGTAGATAATTAATTTGATCACTTGACACAAAAACCAGTGGAGTCTTCTTATCTTGGAAACTCTTGATAAGTCAAAGTCAAGCTGTAGTTATTAGCTTGATGCACTCTGGATTCAAACTACAATGCATACATGTGATCTCTCCCGTTTTCTGCGATAATCTCCTGTAAAGTGAGACCAATAACTGTTGAAACCTCCCATGTAAAACACATTCAATCTATTTCTATAATTTATCGATGATTTGTGTAATTAAGTGTTTTCATAGTCAAATCCAATTCATAAGTAAGATTGTTAGAAATAAGTAAACATATGAAAACTACCCTTAATAGCAGACTCAATCTTATTGATTGCAGACCTATTTTAGTAAATTTTAAAATTCATTTTTTTTTCATTGATTAGATTTTATTTCATCCATGTACATTGAATTGTTGCAGAAATCTAACACAGATGGCCATTGGATAAAGATAGACCCAGAAAGTGCCGAAAGTTACTGTCAAACAAAGAAGGGAGAGTTCTGGTCCTTGGTTCAGGGTAAAGAGGGGATAGTTTACCTACAACATGAACATGATATCAAAGAAGGCATTACGCCTGTAGAGAATGAACCCTTCTCCTTCAGTTCTCCTCCAAACGGAGCCACCGGAGGTTTTAATTTTGGAGCATCACCTCAGATTCCCTCAGCTAACTCTATGTTTGGGGCACTGTTAGCATCTGGTAAGAATTTGATAATTAAGTCAATTTTAAAAAATATAGTCAAATTTGTCACATATTGAATTGTTGAATTAATTGTTTAAATAAAAAAAAATATTTCCTTGTTTCAAGGTGCTACTATTATTGGGTTCAATACAGTATGTATTTCCACACAATACATTTATTGTAGACATGGAAACGTTCGTTCCTTACCAGCAAATGGATCAGGATTAATTAATCATCAAACCAGACTATATTTACTTTCAAGATTTGGTAAGCAGCAATTTGATTTGACGTGTAAAGGTCACCTAAATGTGACTCCTCACAGGGCTGCATTAGATCTTTCTGTGTGACATATCAGAAAAGGGGAAGCAATTAAAGAACTAATTTTCATATATGGATGTGATTGATCTTAACTGGGAAAACATACTGAGCTGGATTTTTTAGTGCTAGAAGTTATTAATATACATGCATTAGAACACTATTGCTCAATTCTAGTCTCTCAGGTTTTTGTCTGTCTCCTTCGTAGTATGTCTAGAGGAGAAGCAACAAGTACTATGTACTAATTTGACAAAATCTCTGTATTTCCAGATCTATATCTTTCCAGGGATTCACTATGTTACACACGTCTTCTTTTGTTAGAAGGAGAAGTGCCCTATGTTTGGACTGATATTGCTAGCCATCTCCACCCCCTGTTGTATTTTTTTCTCAAAAGCAGACCATATTAAAATGACAGATTTTTCAATCTTCATATATTATACATACATTTCAGCCCCAAGTGGATCATTTGGAAGAAGTGCCAGTCTGCCAACTAATGTTTTCTCATTTGGATTTCAAGGTAGATGTCATCACCATTTATCAGACACTCATTTTGTGTGCACCTAACCATCACAGCTTTACATCTATTAACATCATCTACTTTTTGTTAAAATGAATCATTAAGATTTAAAACAATGCATTGATTTATAGTTTATATACAGTGGAACTTGTGCAATCCGACACCTGAGTTTTCTTACATCCTGTGACATCTGACGAAAATTGTTTCTTCCCAAATAATTTTTATTCTGACATCCTGTACAATCAGACACTGATGGCTTGGTGTGTTGAATTAGACAGGTTCCACTGTAATTTCATACAGGACTCTCATAATAAATGCCTTATAACCAGTAATTTTTGTGGTGTGTTGGATTTGTTTTTACTAAAAAAACTAAAATACCATTAGATACAGAGATTTGTAAAGAGTATTTGTCATTGTAATTTTTCATTATACATATATTTTATCTAAAATCACAATTTAAAAAAAAATATCCCAAAAGCCAATTGTTGTTCAATTTTTTTTTTTTTCATCAAAAGCAAAATTAACTAGTTTTACCCTATAATTCCATCATAAATTTAATATAGAAGAATTTTAAGAATTCACGAGTTAAACACGAAATTCAATTACGAACGTCAAATACACAATGCAGTGATAGTATTATTGAAAACCAGTGATTTAAGCTTGTGTTTACATCATGAATATTTAAAAATGTCGCTAAAAAAAATATTGGAAAATAACTACAGAAAACTATGTACATTTTTCTTTTGTTGATTCACATTTTTATTAAGTCTATATCAAAAATTGACCTTCGGATAATTGTTTGAAAAACTAATTTTAGATTTAATACATTAGAAAAAAATTACAGTGACAAAATATTTTTTGCATGTGCCTGTACTTCTTTTTAGATTAATGATTTAAATAATTTAAACTACTTTTAATGAGAATAAATAGAGGTTTTGCAATATTTATGCATTTATATTTTTCAATTTGGTGCAAAAATTGACAACATTTGACCACAAAAGTAGCTGATTACATGGTATTATTATATGTTGTTATTATGAAAAAAAGTACTCAATATAATTATATAATTAATGTATTTTATTTTTTATTTAGGAAGCAACCAATCGCCAGCCCCTACTTTTGGACAGAGACCAATCGGTGATGGATTTGCTTCTAGTTTTGACAGTTCTTTTCATTCCTCAGATCTAACACATACAACGTCACATCCTTCATTTGGGTCAGAATCTTCTTTTTCTACTCCTGCTTCAGCCTCTTTCTCAAAATTGGATACATCGTTACGCTCCAAATCACCAATGTCGATAACAAGGTCACCAGTGTCCGGATCACCAAAATCATCCAGGCGTGACCCAGGAATTCCTCCAGAATTACAGGGCGTGTCGGTCAAGGACTTAGTGAAAGCTTTAGGTTAGTAAAGTATTTTAATTTTGAATTTGATAAATAAGTGGAAAAGTAAGAAGACTACGACATTATCTAATGAAAGCATTATTGTTACCATGACAACCACTTACTTATTAGGATAAATCAATATATTAGTAATACAGTGGAATTTATTTTTGAGTGTGTGTTTTGAGCCAACTTAATTTCCTTTTCATATCCACATATGCAATAAGTCATCCCTTCATTTTGACCAGAAATGTGGATACCTTCAGTGTAGGGTCCCTGCCTGTATCCTAGATACCAATTGTTATTACATTTATATATTTAATGGTGGAATGGATGATTTGATTTTTGATTTTTGGTGTTTAACGCCACTTTCAACAATATTTCAGCTATATCGTGGCGACCAGTTTTAGTGGTGGAGGAAGCCAGAGTACCCGGAGAGAACCACCGACCATGGGCAAGCAACTGATAAACTTTATCACTTGCGGTTGTGAGTCGAGTGCACCCTTTTTTGTAGTTTACAAAGCCGGGCGCGAACCCACGCCATATTGGTGATAGGCTTGTATGAGTTGTTAGATCCAGCGACCTAACTCATTGAGCCACCCGGGCCCCTGGTGGAATGGATTGTCGATGAAAAGAGATTTAAATGAAAACACTATTATGAGTCGAAACGTTCCATAAGTCATTGTCACAAATATAACAGAGATAAGGCCATGCACATTATTTTTCTGTGAGGCTCTAAGACTTCTATGTGGACACAATTTTTATTTTATTTTTCATAGTATCATTTGAAATATATCTATAAGTTTTCAAAATGAAAGATTTATAGGTCAGGTTTACTAAATGTTTACCGTTTTTTTTTAATTATTGCCTTTTTCATGCAATTTTTCAAACAAACAAAATATAACTTTAACAAAATGAAAAATGGAGAGAGAGAGAGAGAGAAAAATAAAACAAACAAAAAAACCTTCATTGTATAATAAAAGATTACATTACTGCTAATGAAAACAAAGCACTTGTTGATTTTACTATAACAGTACATTTTGAATGATGTTTTTTTATGCATAACAAGTTAATTTGTTGTTTAGGTTTCTGATTCATTATAGTATAAGTATTATATATACCATGGATCTTACGAATTAACTTATTTAAACCAAAGAATCCAAAGGATGAGTTGGTTTAAATAAGTTCATGAATAAGATCCATAGTATATATGTTTTGTAACAGAAATTACACGATGACGTCAAAATCATGGAATAATAGATCTATGACGTCAAAATCATGGAATAACATCAAGATCTTCATGTTAGACCATGGTTTGTAAAAGTTCACTATTTTTAAGTTGATTACTGCATACAAGCATCAAAGGAAAAATGCATATTTATGTTACAATTACTCTTGTATTCTCAATACCGAAAATAAATCATGACTATCCAAACAACACATCAATTCGTGAATGCCCATTAGCACACAAGTGAATTATCGTCATGTACATTAAAGAGGGATTATTTTTTTAAGGTGTGGAATGTAAGAGTAGCTATACTATTTCTCAAATAGATTTTACACTTTTGTTTTCCATAAACAAGGTCAAGGTGGTTCAGAAGGAACTTGTTTTTCATTGACTGATGCTGAATGATATATAAACGTTATTATTTCGCTGTGTGAAATATCAGGCTTTCGTTCACAAGGACATCTTAGTATTTTACTGGCATCTATATACAGTGTAACTTGTACAATCTGACACTTGAGTTTTCCGACATCCTGTGACTTCAGACAATAAAACCTGAGTTTTCCGACATCCTGTACAATCTGACACATTTCCCTGGTTCCTTGGTGTGTCGGATTATACAGGTTCCACTGTAATAATTTATGGATATATTTCTACAAATTTGTGTGTAAATATAAAATGATTTTAAAAGCATGTGACCTGATAAAACACGATACTTTAGTATGTAGCTGCAAGGATATTATGAAGCTAAGTCACATTGTGGGTGAGTGGCTGATGTATATGTTTATAAACTGATGCTTAATACTGTCTTCAGTATGAAAATGACCTTGTAAATAGTAGCAGGCTAACCTAGTGTAAAAAAAGGATATTGCTTTTGAAGGGATTTCTGTCAAACAGAAACAGTAATATGTCCAGAGATTTTCTAGATTTTTCTTATGATTTCAGAGATAAACTCGATTGAAAGGGACCAAAAAGTGCCAATATTCAAAATTGAATTTGTTTTATTACTAGTATTTTTCATTTAATTCTAATGTATTTTTTTGTTACAAAATGCTTGTCTTCATGAGTAAATTATGAGACACAATGGAAATTTAAATATTTGTTTTGGAAAAAGGGCTAAAAGGAGCCCATATTTCAAAATTTCACATATTTAGAAGGTATGCACAATTTTTATTTTTCATCTAAATTTGATGTGGTTTTTTTTTCATTGAATTGATTGTGTCAAAGGCTTCAACAGAATTCCTCTATCATTTATGGTTTTCAATTTAAATTTGATAGGTGTAAAACTGGTCTAGTATGAAACCTTTGTCAACTTGCTGCTGTAGTCATAACATGCTACAACTGGCATAGTCTTTCATCTTTGTTTGGTGTAGTTCAGGAAAACTTTCCTGAGTCAATTCTTTATTTTTGTTGGGGATTGGAATCAGAGGATTGATTTTATATAGAATTTTATCTGATACAAGTCTAATTTCATTGGATGCAAGTCTATTCCTGTTTAGAAGATCATTTTCATAAGAAGAAGATTACCTCAGTTTTTCTTGCTCTGTTTTAATTTAGCTTTGTGGTATTTGTTCCTGCGTAGATGAATGTTGGAGTGCATCTTTGTTTTTATTGTTTTTTGTTATGCACAATTGATGAATATTTGATCTTAGTTTCCATTCGTGCGTTTCCAAAAAAAAAAAAAAAAAAGTTAAAAACATGCAATATTACTTTGCTGTGTTTTTAATTTTTGCATCGTGACCCGACCGATTTAATTTTATTTTGCTGAGTTTGTTTTGGTCTGCTATTGATTTTGTCTCTTTGTTTTGCTCAGTGAGGTCGTGTTCACCGACGAGTAAAAACTATAAACAAGTATCAACGTGGTTTGGGCATGAACAACTGGATGTTATTAGAAGTACTTCTATTAAGAGGCTCGCTGCTATTATAGGTAACCATGCCGATGTCACTTTGGATGTTGTCATAGTAACAAAATATACCATTTTATTGTTGTGATCAATATCGTTGTTGTATCTACTGATTTTCTGGTGTTTAGAACTTTTTTTTTAGAATATTTTTATCGTTGTATTATTTTTTCGAACTGTATGTTTATGGTAAGTTTTCTGTACAAGAATATATTTTCTGCATTCATATCTCAATTAATTAGTAAGTAGCTCTTTTTTGTGTTGTAATATGTATTTATATCAAACATTTTTTTGCTTACAAATGTTCTTTTACAATAATAGTATATACAGTTCAAATGAAACAAAATGTTTTCTTAATTGTGGGCAATACAATGGAAAATACATATATAACTTTGAATTAAAGGGCAGTCATGGTCATGAATGTAATGTAGTGGGAGTAACTATGCATATGTATTGATGACTATATATGGCATCAGCATAAATAGTGCAAAATATGTTTCTTTTGTAATCCAGTATTAACATCAATTTGTGTAGGGGGTCGTCATGATCGTATGGTAGTTGGGTTTACAACTACCTATGCAATCAGTGCCTATCACCAATAAAAGTTGTGTGTTGATGGCTAAGTATACTTGTTATAACATTATATGATCACTCCGCTTTCCTCCACCAATAAAACTGACGGGCACGATATAGCTGAAATATTCTTGAAAGTGGCGTTAAATGCCATAACCCGAACTCTTAGCTTTAAATGATTTTAAAGAGAAAACCACCGACCTGCCGCAAGTCACTGAAAAACTATATCACATAATGTTGTATAGAGTGCACCTCGCCTTAGCATGATTTGAACTCATGTCAGTGGTGATGGGCACTAAATGCATTGGTAGTCATAAATCCAACTACCATACGATCAAGACCATGACCAGTAGGTCAAACTATTCAATGAAGAATTTAAATAATGTTAATATCATCTGGCTAATATTTTGTTTTTAATATATGCCCGATTATGACTGCTTTTAATTCACAAACTGACGTGGGACAATTGGTCTAATTTGAGACCCATAAAATATGTGGTCTAAATTAGATCGCTCTAAACTAGAGCGCTTCACAGTTAGATGAGAACAACTAAATCGATTCGAGATGGGTTCAAAGCGTGTTCATTAGGCATGCGTTGAATAAAAATGGCTGAAAAAGGACAGGAATCGTGCCCTTCACTTTCCAAAACAAACGAAGAAACTATTTCATCACCCAGAGGTAATACATGGGGGTATGTACCAGGAAGCAGTATCCTTATTAGAGGTTTGAGTAGAGGATACCATTCAAAGAGACAACAGAAAATTGAATCGATTCGAGATCGAATCAGATGAGCAGTGTGAACAGTGGTTATTACCGGAAACGATTGCAATCGGTTCGAGATCGATCCAATCTGAACACAAAGCAGTTTCAAACTGAATCGAACTAACCTAAACCGATCGCAATCTATCTATATGTGAACACGGTCTTAGTTCAAAGCTTTATTTATAGTCTGTACATCAGTAGATATTACATAACACAAGCACTTGTGAGCTATTAAAACCGAGTGAACTTGAAGAAATGTCAAAAGTGTTGCTGTATACATGGTTAATTTTGTGGGGAAAGGGGGGGGGGGTGGATTTTTTCGATTTGTGTTTCACAAACAATTCGTGTGGGATTTATTTTGCAAAGACATTATCGTTTTCTAATTGAACATATTTAGTTAAAACTTTTTGTGTGGGGGTTATGTTTGTGTATTTTAATGAAATACAAATTAAGTGAAAATTCCCCCAAGTAAACATTTCCACTTGTACAGTACAAGAGACATATACATTTTTTTTAATAACACCTGCAATACTAGTAGTTAAAATAAGTCTGATTGAATAAGATATATATTTTATACAATAAATTTGTTGTCACTTATATTTCAATTCTATGTTGTCTGTTTTGAACAGGAGAAAGCAGAGCCAATGGTAACGGTCCAACACCAGTACCTTCTCCTCCTGGTACCCCTAAAAAGTCTGGATCCAGAAGCTCTAGTCCGCACTTAGCTCCAGATATTGCTGGTAATTAATAATTTATGTTGATATATAGTGGTGAAAACCTTAAGTTGTAATGTGCTAAGGTTTTCATGTATACAGTAGTACCCCTTGTATCAGCCCTCCCCTTTTACTATCAAAACATGGTCTTACAAGAGGGGTGGCCTCTCTTTAAGTGGGACAATTTAGTGGTATTTTAGTATTTTGGAAGAAGACTTCATAAGTTGGAAAAACTTGTGTGTCCGATCCCAAATTGTTATAAAATGTTTATACTAGTATTTGAGTATTTTGCTATCTCAGTGGCTCTAAAATCTAGTTTGATAAGAGGAGTGGCCTTTTGGAGAGAGGGGCCTTACAAGAGGGGTACTACTGTATTATAATTTAGTTGGATGGTTTGTTTTAAATCCATGGAATAGAATATGATTTGCTACTTTGTGAATTCTGAGCTGAAATATCCAACAAGTTGGAAATTAATATTTGGAAAATAATTGTAGAATTGCTAAGCAAGACTGTATTGAGAGACCATCTTCAGATATTTAGTTGGAGAAAGTTGTCATATAAGACAAGTGCCTATTAATGATATGTTATTCACCAAGTCCTGTGTGTATATTGAACTTGAAATAGATATATGCTTAATGACCTTTTATAGACAGTCCATTTTTAAAACAGAACATAGGCTTTATTCCTATTAACATTCTTCATTACTAAAAATAGATTGATTTATGAAAAAATTATTTTGCAAATATTACATGATTTACTTGAGTCAAATCTATTTATATTGGTTGATTTGCTTTAATTAGAAAAAAAAACTGACTTGATAATTTGATGCTATATTTCAGGGTCACCTAGAACTGGCTCACCCATAAGGAGCCTCAGTCCAAAACTTTCCAAATCAGACTCAAAGTCAGTTGTGTCGGAATCGTCATCTCAGGCCTCTCTTAAAGAGGAGTTCACAACACCTCCTGACAGTCCTATAAATACAAGAAAGACACAGCTGAAGAAGGAGCCTTCATTTGACAGATTCTCACAATCTCCTCCGACCTCTCCTGTCTTGAAAGCTAAATTGTCTGATGCCTCTAAAGATGGCAGACTGTCCCCTGGTAGTGCTGGGTTAAGAGAAGGACATTTAAATACCAGTCATGGTACTGTGCCAGCCAGAAGGGACAGTTTTGGAAGTCCTCCGACATTACCTGGGAGGAAGGAAAGTGTTGGCAGTCCTATTCCTCAGAGGAGAGAAAGTTTTGGGAGCCCTAGGCATACTTCACCTGTTAGAACAATAAGGTACATGAGAAGGATTTTTGGGGGTTAAATTATCCAAACAATTTTTATTACGCCATCCCACAAACATCAAGGGTATCAAGTTTTAACAGTGTCTGTATGTTCATGCATACAAACAAGTCTGTCCCACATTTAGTTTCTGTTCAGTTTCCTGTGACCTAATATTTATCATGTTACATGTATGTTTCTGTTCAGTTTCCTGTGGTCTAATATTTATCATGTTACATGTATATCCTTTTTTATCTGTTGTTTATTTATTGTTTATTTTCATCGTGTATGTAGCTGTAAATATTACTCACATGATCTTAAACAATAATCATTCAATTTATCTATTGTCTGATAGGCTAGATATGGCATTACATGATAAAAGTAAACTTTGTGTCTGCCCCTGAGTAAGTATAAAAGTAAACGCAATAGTTTCTGCATACTCCTTAGTGAGTATTTTAAATGTCATGCATTATGACCAGAACATTTTAGCTTACCTATGTATAACTGACATTTGGTTTTCTTTTTTTACAGTCCTCAAAGAGGAAGTCCAAGAAGAGGGAGTAGTCCTCTACTAAATTACAATTCTCCTCGTGCCTCTCCTGTGATGGGATCAGATCAGACAGCAGCAGATAAATACTTCAATATTGGATCTGGAGCAAAAGATGAATCACCAAGGTAATAATTGTTGCTATAGCCACCCATTAAGTTTATATTTAATAAATGTTGACATTTGCAATATTATATTTCTAAAAGAAACAGACTCCTGTTTACGTTACTTTTGACAAGTTAATACAGTGGAACTTGTACAATCCGACAACTGAGTTTTCCTGTGATATTTGACAAAAATGTATGGTCCCAAAGTATTTCTGTTAACTAAAATAAAACCTGAGTATTCCGACATCCTGTACAATCTGACACATTTCCCTGGTTCCTTGGTGTGTTGGATTAGACAGGCTACACTCTATTAACTTAATTGTACACTCTGTCATAGAAGATTACTCTCCACATCCCTTTAAAATCTCTCTACACATCCATTTCTTCTGTAAGGTGTTAATGTTAATCTTTGCAGGCTTACCAAACCAGTTGGGAGACTTTATTACCATGGTTTCATTGAAATCCCCTACTTCTGCCCATAAGACAGGTTTTTGTCATTCTATCACCTTTTTTCACCAATTATCATACATATTCTTGTTTGTTCACACATGATCTATTGGGTGTGGTATTCCAGCATTTTATTACAAACTTGTTAATCGTATATTTTTATTAATGAGCAGCACATTTGTTTTGTTTTCTTCCATATTGGATCTGGATAAAAAAATGAGTCACCAAGGTAATAATTGTTGCTATAGTAACCCATTAAGTTTTTAAATTGTATTTGAAGAGGTGGGTAGAGAAACACATATAAAATACTGAGTACTCTTCGGAAGTCTCCCAAGTTTTTTATTTTTATTAATACACAATTATCCTGTCTTTCATAACTCACTAGTCTGTATCCCATTAACATTAATTTTATTTTCAATCTATAGAATGTCACCAAAGCTTGGCAGGAAAGACCGAAGACAACTTAGATCTAAACGAGATCGGCCATCATCTCCTTCTTCTAAAGATAATGCACCTGTTTCTAGAAATAGGTCCTCCTCTACCTCAATAATCTTAGAGAAACCTAAAGAGCCAGTTAAAGAGGCATTGTCTCCTTCTGTAGCAGAGTGTTTAAGAGCAGTATTTGCTGCTTTCCTGTGGCATGAGGGAATCGTACATGATGCAATGGCTTGTGCATCTTTTCTGAAATTTCATCCAGATTTAAACAAAGAGATGTCAAAGTTTGCGAACAAGAAAAAGCAGGAACGAATTCGGGTTAGACATGCTACTGATTCTAGCAAAGAACTTAACAAAAAACGTGAAAATTTGAATATTAATGAAGCAAGAGTCAGATTTAATTTAGAACCACAATTTTTGAGGAGTGATTCTGAAAAATCAGACAAATCGGACAAATCAGAAAAGAGTGATAAGTCAGAATCACCCGTTTTGTTGAGGGAACTGAAATTTAACAAAAAGCCTGTAGAACGACACAAATCAGAAGGAAGCGTAAGCCATCCTGGACATGATGATTCTGACAAAGATAGTAAGGCCTCTGCACTTCCTCTTACACTACAACATCTGGTGTATTTCTGGGAGGAATTATCTAGTGGAGTTTTACGAGTTATTGTACAAGATTTGGTTTACCCAAGCCCTGCTGTTACTCTGAAGGCAAAGAAAGGAGAAAAGAAAGACAAAGAGAAAGAGAAAGAAAAAAAGAACAAGAAGAAGAAGGAACAAAAACAAGTGATGAGGGGGAATGCTATCGGTGAAGCCATGGTTGGGATATTTGGTGGAGGGGGTGGTGGAGCAGCCGCATACAAAGGAGATACATGGTGTGAACTGTGTGGTGGCACTTTTCCTCATCCAGTCACCTACCACATGCGTCAATCACATCCTGGTTGTGGTAGACATGCTGGAGGGAAGGGATACAATAGTAGTGGCAACTTTTGTGGTGGATGGGCTGGAAATTGTGGTGAAGGGGGTTACGGGGGAAGTGGATGGTATTTAATTTGTGAAACGTGTAGAGATAAATATCTGAAGGATAAAAAACAACAACAAAAAGAGAAAGACAAAGCTAAGAAAATGAAGAAGAAAAATGCACAGTCAAGGGCGCAGGCAATTCTAAGTCCACAAGAACCTCACGTGGTTTTAAAAGCAAATGCAATGTTTCTTTTAGACTTGGCTAGTGCGTCTGGATTTACACTGCCAATAAACTCTCACAAAAAGCATAATAACCAGAATAACGATGATCTACTTCTCCCTAGTGTTTATGAGGAGTACGGTCAGGAATTAAACCCATTCCCACAAGTGCCATTTACTTTCCTAGTCAGGCAAGGAGCACAGAACTCAGATTCAGCATTTGCTGACGATTTCTACATTGATGCTGAAGAGAGAGTTTTTGTCAGATCAGGGTCGATGAGTATAGCTTCCAAGAACACGTCTTTTACTCGACCAAGGCTACCCACGGAACCAAGACATAGTCCTTTGGCAAGGTCAGGATCACTAGGTCAAGACATGAGACCAGCACTATCACACATTTCTCCTCCTAGCCCTAAGGTATGTTAGTAATTAAGTTGTTTATTGAAACAAAATACAATGAATTTTACATGCATATTCACAGTTCTGCCTGTCACTATTTTATTTTATTTTTATGCCCCCGCGACGAAGAGTCGGGGGCATATTAATTTACCCTTGTTTTAATCAGTTTTATTGTTTTTATGGAACTTGTCATACACATACATTTATTTTGATCAAATGAAAATCTAGAATGAGATTCTACTCTATAATTTTGTTGACCTACATAATTTTTTATGTGTATTTGTTATATATTCAATTCCTTCATTTTAATTGGAAATTCCTCAGAAATTTGCATCAGTCACAAAAGTTTATATACCGTATGCAACTCCTCCTACATTTTAAGTGGGAATACTTGAAAACTTTACATGCTTGCTAATTATCCCCTCGCCAACGAAGTTGCGAAAGGATATAGTAACACTACTGTCCGTCCTTCCGTAACATCCTTGTGAACACTCTAGAATCAACATCCTTCAATGGATTTTGACCAAACATGGTAAATACTTAGTCCTTAAGAGAATCTGGAACCCTATTGATTTTCAAGGTCAAAGGTCAAGGTCACTGTCAAATTTTTAGGCGAGGGAATATGCCACGCTTTGTGTTGCCCTTGTTTCCATATGAATCAGCACAATTTGTTTTCCCAGATTTTCATGAAAATAAAATGTGAAAGCAAATGCTGGTAAAACTTTGTATGCGAATAACAATTTTATAGAGAAATAAATGTTTCATTACAAACATGAAAATAACAAAATGAAATATGGGCTAGCATTAAAACTATTTGAAGATCATTTCAACAATATTTTAGAGACTTGAGTTTTAACACTGCAGTCTAACACTAACAAAATTTAATTGGATTTAATTGTCATCATGTTATTGGTTGTCAACATTATCATCCATCTTTAACAAATACAGGACTTCAGCGTGGAGAACAACTCTAATACAGCAGATAGTATACCAGTACCTAAGAGTGCTGGTACCAGTCCTGAGTCTGAACTGGACCAAATTCCAAAGAAAACAGCTTTCCAGCGTAGTATATCTGAATATGTATCTGATGATGATGCTAGCCATGGTAATGAGAGGAATTATGGGAAGTTTTCTGGTCGCCGTAGAAACAACAGTGGAGGTGTTACAGGTATGTCATTGAGTTGCTAATTTTATCAAATCATATTGATATTTATTCAATCAGCAATGTTTTCTTTAGATTAAAAGTAGTGGATATTAAATATGTACTTGAAATTTCCGAAAATAATTTTTAGAGAAATTTATATTAAGAAATTTAGACCTTGTGTGCATAAAAAGTAGTTAGAATGGAAAATCAGCTTTCTAACTACAAATTGTATGATTCACTCAGGTTCAATTTGTTGAAAACATGGCAACAAAAATATTACCCCATTACCCCCCTGTGTATTGCCCATACTAGCAATGCCATTTCAAGACTTGTGTCAGGATACTGAAGAAGTGAAAAGATAACAAATTTAATGTGCAGGATACGTTTCTGGAATAACCATTACGCTCAAAGCCAAAATATTTGTAATGCAAATTATTTCTTGTTTTTAATGTATATTAATAATCCTTTTAAATTTATTTTTGTGGTCATGTTGTGCACTTTTTAAACATTTATAATATAAGCAAAAACATATATATCTTTTCGTTTTGCTTTAACTTATCTATCTTTTCGTTTTGCTTTACTCATCTATCTTTTCATTTTGCTTTACTTATCTATCTTTTCGTTTTGCTTTACTTATATATCTTTTCGTTTTGCTTTACTTATATATCTTTTCGTTTTGCTTTAACTTATACAAAGTATATCTTTTCGTTTTGCTTTACTTATCTATCTTTTCATTTTGCTTTACTCATCTATCTTTTCATTTTGCTTTACTTATCTATCTTTTCGTTTTGCTTTACTCATCTATCTTTTCATTTTGCTTTACTTATATATCTTTTCGTTTTGCTTTACTTATCTATCTTTTTGTTTTGCTTTACTTATATATCTTTTCGTTTTGCTTTAACTTATACAATGTATATCTTTTCATTTTGCTTTACTTATCTATCTTTTCATTTTGCATTACTTATATATATTTTCATTTTGCTTTACTTATATATCTTTTCGTTTTACTTTACTTATATATCTTTTCGTTTTGCTTTAACTTATATATCTGTATTTCAGATGGTGGTATGTCTCTATTGAAGCATCCTTCATCAGCCATGTCTAAGCTTATCACATCAGTTGACAAAGGTGGGGCAGAAAATGATGGAGACAGAGCTTTACAACGTCCAGTAATGTCCTTCATAGTACAGAGACATGACCTGGATGGCCTTCAGCTAGCCATGAGACAGTCGTTACGGAAATCTGCTTGTAGGGTGTTTGCTATGCAGGTAAATAGATTTGCTGATAAATATTCTTGACCTGTTTTTTTCCCTACTTTAGCACTTTAATTTAAAAGATATATCTTGATTACAGTCTTTGCGCTAATCCGCTTACCCGAAACCCAGGACAAGCAAAACTGGATTCGGACAAGTGAAGATTATGAATGTATTCGTTAGAATAAATATATATTTTTTTCTAAATTTGGCTTTCGGGCAAGTAGGTGAAAAATATTAAGACAATGACTGTGATTAGAAGATTTTTTCACTGTTGGTATTAAAAGTACAATTAAATGAACAATAAATGTGGTCTAATCACTTGTGTAGCAGACGTGGCACATAGAGATCCATTATCTTGTATGATCGTCCTTGTTGTTTGTATCACCAGTATCTCTATCAAATAACTGTTGATCTAAAATTCATCATGCCATACTAGATGGAATTCAACCAAATCCTTCTGAAATTTTAACACAATGACCCTTAACAAAGAATAAAGGTTGATATTTAAATTGTTGAGGATTTAACCTCATGATTTTCAGCCCAGATAAGCATGATTACCCCTTTTTCTATTCTTTGAACATATTATATTTTATATAATATCTATCTGCCTATGTAAAAAAAGGGGCCATCGTTGTTATGATTGAATGGTAGTTGGATTTACAACTAACTATGAAATAAGTGCCAATCACCACTAAAGTTGTGAGTTCGAATCCAGCTCATGGTGTACTTGATACAACATTATGTGATAAAGTTTGTCAGTAACTTGCGACAGATCAGTGGTTTTCTTCAGGTACTCCAGTTTCCTCCACCAATAAAACTGACCTCCACGATATAACTGAAATATCGTTGAAAGTAACGTTAAACACCATACTCTGAACTCTAACCTATGTAAAACAGAAGTAATCTGACTCTATTTCAGGCTTTAAATTGGTTGTTAAGAAGTGTGACTCAGATTGTATGTTTACATGATTTGATGTGGTTCTTCGTGGCTTCACTTACGCCACCTGGTGAGGAAGAAGAAGAGGAGGAGGAGGAACCAGAAAAGGGCAAAGAAAAAGAGAAAAAAGAAAAGAAGAAAGAACCAAAAAAGGATCAAGAGGTTAGTTTTGATATAATGAAGGGATTTTTTAGACTTCTCAGTAACTGCTGTGAGCTTTATATTTATACAATAATAGTGTGTTGTCCATGTTATATGCCGAAATATGTCCCAACGTTAGAAGGCATAATGCATGACCCGTAAGGGGAGTGCATTATGCCTTCTAACCTTGGGACATATTTCGGCATATAACATGGACAACACAATATTATTGTTATTATTACTCTGAATGTTTTTGGTGATTTTAAAATATGAAATGTGTCTAAAATGTATTGATAGTATAAAGATGGCAAATAATTTTCATTTATATTCAAGAAATATTCAATTTCAACAATAACAATAAACTGTCAAATATCTAATTCCCAAACCTGGAACTGGCCTTTGTTTTGACAGACGACAGCATCAACGTTAAAGAAAAACGTATAATACGTTGTTAATTGTACACTGTTAAAAGAGCTCATGTGATCCCATTTATACACCGCATATTTAAATGACGTAACATTGTTCTAAGCTCCACCCTAAGGCATATTTGCGTTTAATATGCCTATGCATATTACACGGCGCTTTATATTCTTTATAAATTTATGTCTGAATAGTAGAATGGCAGTTCTAATGAAAGATTCTAACATGGAGAGTAATAATTTCATTTGAGAACATCCATTATTTACATAATACAATGGGTATGGAATTGCCATGGCCGACTTGTCCTACTCATATCACAGAAACTGTTTGACAAGAAGATTTTACTAGCTTGCTTGTCCTGGAAGAAGTACCAGGTGAAAGAAATAACAAGGCATAATAATTTTCTAAGTGTATGTTTCCTTAATAATTCCTCCAATAATATGTCTGATAGTAAATATTTATGGTAAAATCGCAAATGTATCCATTGGAAATGGCCACGTTAGTGGAGTTCCAAAAGCAGCAAGAAATATGCAAAATAAGTTGTTTTTAGAGTAAAAATTTACGTCTCGATAGCAAAAAGTTCTATCAACAATGAACCTCCCAAGAAGTCTAAGAAACACTAGTGGTTTAAGTGAGCTTCAAAATAGAGTGTTCATATTGATTAAAGATGCACATATACCAATAGATATTTTTTTTTCTGGTTCCTTATTCCATCTAATCCATGCAAATAATAGATTATAACCTCGTGAAATCAAAACACTCTCATTCAAGGTGAATGGTTTGAAGTAAAAAAAATCATTAGAAACAAGAAAGATTTTGTATGGACAAGTAACGTCTTTTGGTATATTCTAAATTTATATTTACTATAATTTTGGTCATTATGGCATTGATTTGGTAAAAGGATTTACATCTGCTTATGGAATTAGTCTTGTCACCACTAAATTTTGTAGGGTTCACAACTGTCATTTCTGCTGTGATGAAGTGTTCTCGATTCCAGGTTATGTGATAAAGTTTGATATTTATATACAGCAGATCTGTACATTTTTCAATAAACTCCAGCATCATTCACAAATGAAAGTGACATTCACAATATAAGTAAAATTCTGTGAGAAATTGTATTAAAATTGGAAATAAACAAGTATCAATATGAAACATTCTGTACCAGTTGATTTATTTTCCCAGGATGCACCAGTATGTGACCATCCATTACAAGATGTGACTGTAGCAGGGCAGGCAGTAGAACCATTGTTAGAAGTATTCCACACTTTACTGCAGACGACAGCTGATGTTATGATGCAGTTACCATGGGGATCAGCCATACAGGTAGCATTTTAATTATGTTTTATAAATTAGGTAGTTTTTTGTCTACAATTCTGATTTTAAGTTATTAAATAGTTCTCTACTTAGTGTGAGTATTTTCTGACTAAGATTTAAAAAAATCCTTGTCTTCATTCAAACGTTATGGATGGTAGTTGGCTGTCCAACTACCTTTGCAATCAGTGCCTATCACCACTAATGTTGTGAGTTTGAATCCCTCTCATGGCAAGGTGTACTTGATACAACATAATGAGATAAAGTTTGTCAGTGACTTGCGACAGGATGGTAGTTTCACCGGGTACTCCGGTTTTCTTCACCAATAAAACTGACCGCCATAATATAACTGAAATATTGTTGAAAGTGGAGTTAAACGCCATAAACCAAACAAAACCAATCAAATTCTGAATTTAATGAACACTCTGTAGTTGACTGTTTTAAAAGTTAGAATTCATACTGATTACCCATTTTCTTTTGCAGCAAATGGCTGTGCACTGTTTTTGTCTAAACTTTCGACCATCAGATCACCAATTTCTACATGAAAGCCATGTATTCAGTAATATAAGTAGAATACTTAGTAAATCTGAAGAGGAAAGTGAAGAAACAGCTGACTCAGCACATGTACGTACTATTTATTGTTTTGCTGTCTTCAAAAAGCTGCAAAAACTTTATCAAGGAGAGAAGTTATAGATACTGAAGTAGCTAGAAAATCATGGTATTAATATAATTACTCAGTATCTAGAGACTCAATGTCTAAATTACTCAGTAGCTAGAAAATCATGGTATTAATATCTAACTTAATATGTAGTGTGTAGAAACTCACAGTGTAAATATTTACTCAGTGGCTAGAAACTCACGGTCTAAATATTTACTCAGTGGCTAGAGACTCATGGTCTAAATATTTACTCAGTGGCTAGAGACTCGTGGTCTAAATATTTACTCTGTGGCTAGATACTCATTTTCTGAATATCAACTCAGTGGCTTGAGACTCATGGTCTCATGTACTCATTAGATAAAGACTTATCATCTAAATATTTAGTCAGTGGCTAGAGACTCATCTAAATATTTATTCAGTAGCTAGATACTCATTGTCTAAATATTTATTCAGTGGCTAGAGACTCGTTGTCTAAATATTTACTCAGTGGCTAGATACTATTTGTCTGAATATCTACTCAATAGCTAGAATATCATTTTCTGAATATCAACTTAGTAGCTAGACTCATAGACTAAATATTTACTCAGTGGCTAGAGACTAATGGCCTAAATATTTACTCAGTAGCTAGAGACTTGTTGTCTAAATATTACTCAGTGGACTAAATATCTTTTGAGTAACTGTGTGGAAAGAGCACAGCAAATTGATCCAATCTGTTTCAGTAATATTATTGCCTGGGTTGCCATTGGCGAGCACAAGTCTACGAAATGCTTTCTTTGTCTATTTCTCTTTCCTAAGAGGATAGTTAGTTTATATAATCTGTAATTCCAAAAGTTTTCATTCATCATTATCCAAAATTTCCACACACATTGAAAATTTATTTAAAAAAAAAATCCATGTGTGAAACTTAATTCATTTTTGTTCATCACATGCTGTGTAGGGTACCTAGTTTATGTAATCTGTAACTGCAACAGTTTGCATTCAACATTAGTTACACTTTGCTCAGTGATTGCTCACACATTGAAAATATCTTCATTTTTAAAATAAATTCATGTTAGGAACTTAGTCATTTTGTCATTGCATGCTGTAGAGGGTACCTACATTTTGTCATTGCATGCTGTAGAGGGTACCTAGTTATTGCAATCTGTAGTTGCAATATTTTTCATAATCAAACTCTGCATTGATTGAACACAAATGAAAAATATGCATTTTAATGAAAACTTCTTATTGCTATTATGAAAGATTTGTCAGATTGTTAATGTGTAAGCCATTATTACTTCCCCTAATTATACCCCCACTCCCCAGAGGGGGAGGGAGATATACTGTTTTACCTCTGTCCGTCTGGCCAAGATATTTTTCGTCGCATTTTTCTCAGCAACTATTGATGGCAGAAATCTGATATTTGGTCACAAGCTTCATATAGGTACCCCATATTGTGGGAAGCGTTTTTGGACCCATCAGATTCCTACTTCCTGTTTGCCGACTTTGTTGATTTTTATACACATTGAACATATGTGCTCATTTTTCGTTGCATTTTTCTAAGCAACTATTGATGACAGTAGTATGTGTCATATTTGAAATGAAATTACCAGTAATACTTATGACATTTTAAGCAAATTTTAGAATACACAATAAAATATTTGATGTATTTAAATAGGTCAAATTTAAGCTGGAGAGTTTAAACTTAGAATACACAATAAAATGTTTGATGTATTTAAATAGGTAAAACTTAAGATGGAGATTTTAGACTTAGAATACACAATAAAATGTATGATGTGTTTAAATAGGTAAAATTTAAGATGGAGAGTTTAAACTCAGAAGATGCAATAAAATATTTGATGTATTTAAATAGGTAAAACTTAAGATGGAGAGTTTAGAGGTAAGTTGGAGTGGACATCTACAATACCCATAAGAAATATCTCTTACACCATTATATTGGTCAAACTCCCAACTCACTATCCAGTTACAGTCTTCGAAATTTCAAGTTTTTCTTTTCTTTATTATAATTTTTTTGCAGCAAAATATTTTGTTATATATGCTTTACAATAAAAACCTGGGTATTTAATAATTAAGATAGAGTAATATGGTGTTATAATGTTACAGTCTTCCAAACTTCAAGTTTTTCTTTACTTCTTTATTTTTTTTTTGCAGCAAAATATAATAAATTAGAGTTTGATGCTTAATTATTCTAAAACAATTTGCGATTTATTGCTTACTGATACTTAACCAATTAAATCAGATTTTGAAATAAGATAAATTTGGATATTATATTTTCAACTTACTACAAATAATTGTCAGTCGTCCAGTAACCGACATATTCAATTGGATGTTGTTCTTTCAGAACTGTCTCATCTCTTTAGTTTTTAGAGATCATTTTTTTAATCATTGATTTTGGTTATAAAATACATTTACATATTTATCTTCTTTGGCCAAGAAGGTTGGAATGGAAATATATTTGGTTAATTTTTCCATGACTGTTGCAGTTTTTTTTATTGTTCCTCTATTTGCCCATCATGGTAACAGCATTTGTTTGTTTATTTTTCCATCATGGTCAAGTTTTTGTATACAGGTCCATTTCCTGGATACTGTTTCCTGGACACTACACTTTGTAGAACAATAAAACACCATGATAGATGACATCTTTGATGGCACTACACATTTTTTCTACATTATGTTGATTGTCCTTATATTATTGTTTACTGGCTCTGGTATATGTACATTTGCTTTGTTGAAATGACAAAGTTTCAGGTCTTATTTCGTTCTTCATTTCTCATATTAAACCTTTCGCAAATATGGCAGAAAGGAGGGAATTAGCAGTTTTAGCATTACACCCTATACATGTTGGTTTATTAGCTCTCCTGGCCATAGGCCATGTGAGCTTTTGTCATGACTAGGCGTCCGTCGTCCATCCGTCGTCGTCCGTCCATTAGCTTTTCACATTTAAATCTTCTTCTCTGAAACCACTGAACAGATTTGAACCAAATTTGCCAGAAATGTTCATTGGATGGTCCTCTACCAGATTTGTGTTTTTGGTGCTGATTTGAAATTCAACATGGCTGCCGGGGTCCATAATGTGTTCTCATTGGCTGAAATTTTAAAAATCTTCTTGTCAGAAACCACCAGGCCAATTGAATTGTTACTTTGCAGGAATGATCATTGGTTGGTCCTGTACTAAACTTATGAATCGTTTGTCGATCAGAAATTCAAGATGGCCACCATGATTCGACTTAGTTTTAACATAGGACCCTATGGAGAAAATGTTTGAAAGTCTTCTCCTCTGAAACCAGTAAGTCAATTTAAAGCAAACATGGCATGAATGGTCCTTAGGTGATCAACTTTCAAAATTATATCCAGTGACCCAGACCTCCATCCAAGATGGCCACCATCAGCAGTTTTAACATAGGACCCTATGTGAAATGTGTTTAAAAATCTTCTCCTCTGAAACCAGTAAGCCAATTTAAAGCAAACATGGCATAGATGGTCCTTAAGTGGCCAATTTTCAAAATTGTGTCCGGTGACCCTGACCTCCATCCAAGATGGCCGCCTTCAGCGGACATAGTTTTAACATAGGACTCTATGGGAAAAAAATGTTTTAAAATCTTCTCCTCTGAAACCAGTAAGCCAATATAGCAAACATGTCATCAATGGTCCTTAGGTGGTCAACTTCCAAAATTGCGTTCAGTGACCCCGATCTTGGTCCAAAATGGCCACCGTCAGCGGACATAGTTTTAACATAGGACCCTATGAAAAAATTGTTTAAAAGTCTTCTCCTCTGAAACCAGTCAGCCAATTTAAAGCAAACATGGCATGGATGGTCCTTGGGTAATATACTTTCAAAATATGTCCGGTAACCACGGCCTCCATCCAAGATGGCTGCAATGAGCAGACATAGTTTTAACATAGAACCCTATGGGATTTGAATAGTAAATCAGATGTATTCAGCATGCAGACATTCTTAAGAGGGCTTATTTATGTCAGGTGAGTGATACTGGCTCACCTGAGCCTCTAGTTTATTCCCAAATGTTTTGTATATGACCACAAGCATTTTGTGATCATTATGTTAAGGCACTGTCATCATCGTCGTCCGTCTGTAGATAGAATGGTGTCCGTACGGTAACTTAAGTTGTAGTTGACTGATCCTTCTGAATTTGGAACACAATGATCCTTGACTCTCAATAAAGTTTGGTATTCATTTTGGTTATTGTAAGCCTAACAAGAGGCCCTAAGATACAAAAATGGATGTTTTTGTTATTTGTAAATAGAGAGCTTATTTTTCATCTGATTTTGATGGATTTTTTTGTAATAAATTCCTTAGGAAAATCCCTTTCAGAAAAATAATTAGCAATATCATGTAACTATTACCTTTTCTTTTACATAAAAGGGACCCAAAAGTGTAAAATTTCAAATTCTTATTTTTCATCAAATTTTAATGCAGTTTTTTTTTTTTGCAAAATGATCATCTTAATGGGTTATTTATAGCCCATGGAAAATATTTGGGTATTTTATTTCAAACCTTTTGCATATTTGGTGTATTTTTATCTCACCTTTCCAAAGGCGATGTGAGCTTTTGCTATCACTTTTGTCTGTCGTCCATTAACTTATCATATTTTAATCTTCTCCTCTGAAACCCCTTGGCCAAATGAATTGAAAGTTGGTAGGAAGCATCTCTGGAAGGTCCTCTATAACAATTATAATTTAGTCCCTATCAGTTAATAAGCATGGCCACCATAGGTAATTCTTGTTTCTGATTGGTCTATTTCTAAGTAATCTTCTCCTCTGAAACTGAGTCGCCAAATGAACCGAAACTTGGTAGGAAGCATCTATTGAAGGTCCTTTAGTAAGATTGCTCTTTTTGTCCTGATCCATATACAAACATGGCCACCACCGGCAATTCTTGTTTCTGATCAGACAATTTTTTTAAATCTTCCCTCTGAAACCGCTCGTTCAAATGAACCGAAACTTGATAGGAAGCATTTATGGAAGGTCCTCTGTAAAGATTGCTCATTTCGTCCCGATCCGTTAACAAACATGACTGCCACAGGGAATTCTTGTTTCTGATTGGTTGATTTCTGAAAAATGTTCTCCTCTGAAACCGCTTGGCCAAATGAATCAAAACTTGATATTAAGCATCCTTGGAAGGTCCTCTATAAAGATTGCTCATTTAGTTCCGATTCGTTAACAAACATTGCCGCCAGAGGCAATTCTTGTTTCTGATTGGTGGATTTTAAAAAATCTTCTCCTCTGAAACCACGTTTCCAAATGAACTGAAACTTGGTAGGAAGCATCTATGGAAGGTCCTCTATAAAGATTGCTAATTTCAACCCGGTCTGTTAACAAACATGGCTGCCATAGGTAATTCTTGTTTCTAGTTGGTTGATTTCTAAAAATCTTCTTCTCTGAAACTGCTTGGCCAAATGAACCGAAACTTGGTGGGAAGCACCTATGGAAGGCTTTGTATTAAGTTTCCTCAAAGCAGAATGAAAGGTGAGCAACACAGGCTCAGTCCACTGAGCCTCTACTTATTGTATATTGTGTATTTATATGTAATTTTTGTGTTTTATATTTGTATTTCCAGTAGAGTAATGAAAAATAAAAAAATTAGATGTCTTGAACAAATAACGATAAATAAGCAGTCATAACTACATAAAAAATGATATATACAGTGGAACCTCTGAAAACTGACTATGGCCGGCACCAAAGAAGTTGGCCAGTTTTCAGAAGTTTTGGGAAATTCCGGAAATATATGTTTCCGTTCCACATACTGATACCGGAAATTATAAGTATAAAAACATGCTTCAGATTAATTATACATATGTAAAGACACTGTCAAATAACTGTATTGTTTTTAATACATTGTAATCATGTTTACAACTCTTTTAATGTTTGATAATTGTTTAATTAACAAGTGTCACACCTTGTTAATTTCAATAAATACTGGCAGTGATCTTTTGAAGTAAAATTGAATCGATTTATTCGGTGATTGACATCTAACATGGCTCACTGAGTTACCTTTTAGAAAATTTTGTCATGTAGTTTTCAGAAGTGAATTTTACCCCCAAAACATTTTCTGGACTGTACAGTACTGCTGATGTTTTGAATACAGAGGGGCCAGTTTTTAGAGGAAAATTTTACTTAAATATATAGAGGAAAATTCCTGACTAAAAGTAAATGTTTGGTTTTCAGAGGAATCCGGTTTTCGGAGGGGCAGGTTTTGGGAAGTTTCATTTTATCTTCATTTGCTGTGGCTTCCTTACTAATGTAATTAATGTGTAGTGTTCCAATGGTTTAAATTGTTCTTTAGTAAATAAAATATTAATTATATTCTTTTATAGTTAAATTCTGTACTTTTACAGTTAATTCTTCATTATTAAAGTTAAATAATTTCACACTTTTATAGTTAAATTCTACATTGTTAGCATTAAATTCTTCATTTTTATAGTTAAATTATATACTTTTACAGTTAATTCTTCACTTTTACTTTTCATTTTTATAGTTAAGTTATATACTTTTACAGTTGAAAATCTTTATTTTTTCAATCAAATTCTACATTTTTATAAATACTTTTCACAATTTTACAGTTAAATTATATATTTTTACAGTTTATTTATATACTGTAGCAGTTAAATTCTGCATCCTTCATTTTTACAATGAAATTCTACAGTTAAATTCTACACTTTTACTGTTGAATTTTACATTCTTACAGATAAGAACCTTTAGTTATTTGTAAGCAAGTGTCTGACTTTTTTTGATGGGAAAAGAACTTGCACTTCTTAAATCTATATTTTTTGCCATAAACCTTCTTGGTAGATGGGAAATATTGGTGAAATCTCCCTTTTTTTGTTGGTACCTCTAATTCAAAGTATGTGCTTTGAAGCTTTTCCAGGAAACCATCAATCTAAAGCATTTTGAATTTTTGGTACATAAATTAATTAAGAACAATACAGCTTCATCCATGAGATTTAAATAAGTAATTTGAGAATTTAAAGTGTGTTAATTTATTGTTGGATTTTCTAGGCATCTTATACAATATGTAATCTGAAAGATTTAACACCATCAGCTGATATTAAAGCTTCCAGTCGTCAAGCGATGATTTCTAGTCTCTCAGGTAAGATTTTGATGTATAAGTTTTTATAATTTGAAAATAAATAATAACTCTTTTTGGAGTAGATTTTGTCATTTCTTGTCTTTCTTTTTTCAAATAGGGATACAAAAAAAAAACTTATTTTGTTTATATTGCAACCAGGAAGTTTTATTGAACTCTCCATAAAGTATGCTAAATGTACTTAACTGTCTGTGACTTGTTCACTTTTGTGGCCTAACAATTTATTGGCTACATCATTTAAAATAACAAATATATTTTCTGTAGATTTAATTACGATTTTAACCATAAATTCATAAATATTTTTTACATCAATATATATTCATTAATATTTTTTATTTCAATAACATGGGTGAAAATTTTCAGTATTTTGACTGATTTCAGTTTTTTTTTACAAAGGTTCAGACAGTTCTTGAGATTTGTGTAAATTTGATGAGTTTTTTTTTAGTGGGGTGAGATATGCATTTTTGACAAAGAAATTAGGAATTTTGAGAGGATCCAGACTGTATTAATATTAGAAATTTTTCAGTATTTGTTAAAAAAAAACACTCACCCATGCAATAAACTCATAAGTATTATTAACTTGTACTTTTGTCTACTACAAACAGATAACTCAACAGAGACATTTTGGGAAAGTGGAGATGAAGATCGTAACAAAACCAAGACTGTTACAGTAACATGCTTCATGAAGGCATATCCTAAAGCTATTTATGTCCATGTAGATAATACCAGAGATGTAGCTGTAAGTTTTACTTCCCCCTTTTTCTTCACACATACTAATAAGTTGCATAATTTTCAGATATGTGAGCTTGATTTTTGGTCCCTCCCTTTCCCCCTTCCTCTCACCTTTATCATAGATTTAAATTATCATATATAATACAAATATTGAATTTACAATGTCTTCTACATTGTAAATATCAATCAGTGTATTTAATGGGTATTTAACATTCCTATTTATAGAATTATGAAAGTTTATGTTCTATTTATATCTAAATGAGTTCACAAATAAAAATAGTGACTTTAACTTGTGATGAAATGTGTTTAAATTTAAAAAAGTCTGTTTAGTGAACCATAAAAAAAAGTGGGTCATATGTTGTGGGTGGGTATAGGCACATTGGATAAACCATCCACTCCGGACCTCCATTAATATAAAGTAACTATACCATTTAAATACCCGAAATATTTTGCATCGTGTTCCTGCGCTTTGTTATATTTGCATATTTAATGTATTAAAGGGGGAGAATTCTATGGTAGATTGGATTGTTTGCTGTTTTTCTTTGATATATGTAATGGAGAATACACTCCAACTGTAGATTCTTAAAAATAATCAACGAGACCCATAAGGGTCAAGTTCATTATTTTTAGGAATCTGCAAGTTGGATTGTATTCAATAAAAAAGCTTTAGCTCTTTTTAATTCTTATATGACAAATAGAACACAACAAGTACAAATTGGAAATGCTCTTTCTAATAAATGTCCAGTAAAATATGGAGTACCTCAAGGCTCAATGCTTGGACCATTATTGTTTATTTTATATATAAATGAGCTGTCTTTAAGTATTTCAAATTGCAACACTGATATGTATGCTGATGATTCTACAATACACATTTCTGGGGAAAATATTCAGCTATACAAACTAAAGTCCAAGAAGACTTGAATAGAATTGAATTATGGTGCAAGGATAATAATATGTTTATAAATTGTAGTAAAACTAAATGTATGACAGGTGGAACAAAGCAAAAACTTGCATTTTAAAATGAAGAACTATCTTTGATTATTAACTTTGAACAATTACAACATTCAGTGTGTGAAAAATTACTTGGTATCAAAATTGACTCCAATCTAAATTGGAAAAACCAAATTGATCAAATCTGTTCTAAAATATCATCAAAAATCGATCTTCTTTCAAAAATTAAGAAATATTTAAATCTTGATTCAAGGCAACTTTTTTATTAACCGAGTTGCAACGAAGTTGCAGTTGGCTTATGTTTTGGTCAAAGGAGGGCGGGCGGGCGTATGTTAGCCTATCTTTGTTAATGCGATAGCGCTCTGAATTTTTGGCCGATCAGCATAATTTTTGGAAAGAAGCATTATTATACTATTATTTAGAGCGAGTTCGAAATTCAGATTAATCTATTGTTAATCTATTGAAAAAGTACATATTTTGAGAATTATACATTTCTCTGAAACTACAAAAGATAGAAACTTAATATTTGGTATGGGTGATGATGCCAATGTGAAGTTGTACATTCAACATTTTTTATCCCCGGGCTCAGCCCCATCCCACCGGGGAATCTGTATAAAAAAATGTGACCGAGATCCCCACCCTAAGCCATATATTTTTATGATCAAGGTGACTAGGCAAATTAATTGCATGATAGCTCAGGCCCTGGGTCATACCCCTCCCCCTACCTGAAGTGAACTTTTTAATGGTTGAGATCCCCACCCCTAAACCATATATATTTATGATCAGTGTGACTAGGCAAATTAAATGCATTATAGCTCAGGCCCCGGGGTCATACCCCATACCCTACCTGAAGTGAACTTTTTAATGGTTGAGATCCCCACCCCTAAGCCATATATATTGATGATCAGTGTGGATAGGCAAATTAAATGCACCAAGAGTTGAGGCCTGGGGTCATCCCCATCCCCTACCAGAATTTTTTTTTTATAGCCAAGTTGACTTGTTTATTCTTTAGTTTCTTACTTATTTATAAAACAAGACCAAATGATTTTGACTTGCAACTCGGCTGTTGCATCTCTGATGCTTTCTCAATTTTTCAGGTTATATTTTGCCTTTAATTGATTATTTCTGTGTTGTTTGGGGAAACTGTTCAAATAAGGGACTAAATCGCATTCTTAAATTGCAAAAAAAGAATAGCAAGATTGATATTAGATCAAGATCCCATAGCACCATCTGAACCTCTATTTAAACAACTGAATGGTTGACTATTGAACAAAGAATCAAATATCATAAATATCTTCTTGTTTCAAAATGTCTAAAGAATGAAGCACCTGTATATTTAAAAAATAAAATACAATACTTGTCTGATAGAAATCCTTACTCTCTTCAAAATGTTGTAAGTGAAAAATTACAAATCCCAAAGGCAAAAACTGAACTTTTTAAGAAAACTTTTACATACTCTGGACCAAAGCTATGGGATGAACTTCCGTTTTTGATACGGCAAGCTTCCTCTCATAATGCATTTAAAGTAAAAGTTAAAAGTCTCATTTTAAATGATGATGTACCTTAAATTACCATTACATATTTACTAAATCTTTTTGTGTATACTTA
>MJUT01064134.1:167629-180520 GCA_002080005.1 Gigantidas platifrons
ATCTACACATCTTACAATATCTTAGTGCCTTAAATCTATTCCATTTAAGTAAAGGGGTTGGCTTTTAGTATAATCTGTATCAATATTATTTTATTAAGTTTGATATTAATTATCAATAAACTAATAAAAATATACTTTCAAAAGGTAAAACAAAGTTACTGTTTACTAACTTGGCATTTACTAACAGGGTCATTATAATTAAAAAGGTATTACTTTTAGGTATTAAAAAGTAAAAGATATTTGCAAAATAAAATTATTTACAAAATTTACAATCCTAAAATCAAAGAGTCATAATAAAAAAATAGTCTTATCCATCATTTACATGACCATTTACACGAACATGAACAAATGATGTATTGTACATAATGCGAAAAACAGTTTAAGAACAAAACTGGGGCTGGGAAGTTTGTTACAGAATCTAACAACTTTAGAATAGACACCATCCAAATGCATGTATAAAATTAAACAATGAAAATTGTTTCTTCTTTTTCTGGTAAAAATATCTTCTGTCTAGTGTGCACTGATTCGGTCTAGTAACAGTAACCTTAGCAAGTCACTGGCCCAGATGTTTAGTGGTTAAAAAAGTTTTTGGCGAACACTGCAAGTCATGTATCTGTGTTTTCATGAATAATATTTCTACTAGGTATGCTCACACATTGTACAAGGAATAAGGAAGGAAACATCTAAGATGAGAGAAGAGTGGGAGAGTGCATTAGGTACCAAGACACCTACAGTATCAGATAACAGGTAAGACATTTTACTTCTTCAAAATCAAATAGGTGTGGACCAAAAAAAGACAAGCAAAACTGATCATTTATGATATTACCTTTGTGTTCTTCTTGTATTTTCATTTTTGTTGGTCTTTGTTTAAATATCGCACAACTTTTTGGTGATTGAAAAATGATTGATTGATTGATTAATTGGTGTTTGACTCCAACATCAGCAGTATTTCAGCTACATCGTGGTGTGAACAAATTTGATTGAAAAATGAACAGTTAAACAGTAATTATCAACAATTTACCCAGTCAGAACAAACCAAAGAACCTTCATCTGAGGACTTGATACTTCTAAAATACAGAAATGAGTGCAGACACTTAGGAATGTAGGTATTTGGGACAATCACAAAAATGTGGCAGGTTAATCTAGGTACTTGGCTTGGGACAATCACAAAAATGTGGCAGGGTTAAACACATTAATTGGATTCCAACCCTCCATTCTTCATATCTCAGTCTGCTACAGCCAAACAGATAGAAACAAACAGTCAACAAAATCTGGACATATTATGAAAAAATTAAATAAAAGTTTAAACATTGATTTTCAACAATTCCACCTATATCAACAAAATGAACAATCACCTCTGATCTCGAATAATTGAACACAAAAATACCAGAACATATACCAATGGAAATATCTGAAGATATGTATGGTATTCATGAGAGACCCGTTTTTAATAGCAATATACAATTGATGACTTTTGATGAGGTGAATACAAGGATTGATCAACCCATGGAACATGATATTCACCGAGGCAACCGTCTGCCATTATTAATTTAATTGTTTATCGAAAGTAATTAGTAAGAATGCATCTATTTAGTTGATGATAAAACTTAACTCGATGATGATTGGCTGCTACTTTTAAGATAACTGGGAAACACCATTTCTATTTTAAGGAAGGTGTCTGGAGGAGCTTTGGAATATTATGTTCAACTCTCGTGACTTTTTGCGCGTTGCATATAACGTTTTATCAAAGAACGTTACTAGGGACGTCAGCCAATCAGAAAAGACATTATCTGAAGTCATATAATAACAGTCTATATTTTTATCTGAGATACATTGTTTTGTCTTAATGTCATATTTATTTTAAATTTAATTGATCAGAATTATAAATTTATAGAAGAAAATCATTTCTATTTATAAAAATTGTTATTTCAGTGATCAAGATGTCTATTGTTTTGAGTTACTGTCTATGGTATTGGCATTGAGTGGATCAGGTGTAGGGCGGACGTATCTGGCTCAACAATATCCTCTGTTACAAGATCTGTTTAGTTTGTTACATACTGGTACCCCAAGAATACAGAGACAGGTAAGGTTTAGAGTTATGGTTCCTGATTTTATCTTTGGTATGGAGAACTTGAGAATATAATATGCGAGAGTCAGCGAGCTCTTTATGGTATAAAATGTTTACTTAGAATCTGTTTGACAAACATGGCCTCACATACTGACGGATAATAAAAAATTCTGCGCATTTGTAAACACGTTCACTGTAACACACTAACACACTCAACTAATGAAGATCTTCGTAACATAAATCGCAAAGGTGATCCTAAGTCTCGTACCCTCTCTCGTACGTCCGATATTACTGAAACCCGGAACCCGTGTGTAATAAAAGTTATTTTGGTAGCTTGTTTTACTTATATTGATATTTTTTAATTGATTAAATCTCTTCTGACATACTGACAAGAATTTTTGCTTCTACGTGGAAGTTAACTTTTGAGATTTCGTTAGGAACGACAACTCGATTGAATGAGACTAAAAAAAGTCGTCCCAACCCCGATATATCTCGGCCCAAAAAATATCAACACTTTTTGATGGACTGGATGAGTGTGAAATTGCCAGATAATTTTCAGATTCGCGAGTATTCAAGGCCGTGCCTGTTTCATATTAGCTTAGTTAACATGTATGCAGGAACAGGTAAGGTTTAGAGTTATGGTTCCTGATTTTATCTTTGGTATGGTGAACGTGGGAATATAATAGCTTAGTTAACATGCATTATTCCTAGTGTATCACAGAATATTACCAGTTTCATAGATTGGCTAAGAAGAGTTTGAAGATACCAAAGGGGTAATCAGAATTCGTAAATCGAAGAAGGATAGACAACACTATGGCCAAAAGAAAAAGTACAAAAGGACAAACAATGATCTACAAAACTAAATATCGGGTAACACGAACCCCACTAAAAACCAGGGGTGAACTCAGGTGGTCTGGAATGGTAAGCAGTTCCTGCTCCACTAGTGGCACCCGTCCTGTTATTTAAATTATGTAAATCTCCACTGAAAACTGCCAGTTTAATATACATGTATTGGCTTAATTATAATTATTTAAGAGACATTCTTTGTTTCCTTAAGATGACCTTGCATTAGAAATTCAAAATCCACTGTGTACCAGTAACATTAGCCATGATAAAAGGCAGGTTTTGAGGATTCAAAGATTTTAAATGACCCCCACCACTTTGAGCGAAGTTTTTCTAATAGCTATGTCAAATCAAAAAAAGAGCAAAATTTACTGAAAATTGGTATACAGTCAAACCTGTATTAAGAGGTCACCTTTGGGACAAAGTAAAAGTGGTCTTTTAAGACAGGTGACCTCTTAAAAGAGATTCAATTCATATGAAATGTTCTATGACAGGACAGAACAAAGTGACCTTTTAATACAGGTGACCACTTAATAGAGGTGGCCATATGGGCAGGTTTGACTGTATTTGGATATTGAATTTTGACTTTAAACTAAAATTTAACTCTCTTTCACAAATCATGTGTAAGCCTTATGGGAGACAAATTTATTAAAGTGCATTACTCTTTTTTTCTAATCCCATTTCGTATTGTGTATTTATTGAATGCATACTATGATGTATGAAATAAAATAATGTTTACACTATGTATAGACCTATTATGATATCAGTATTTTTATCTATGTCTTTTATAGACGTTTTTATTAAATTTTTCTTTTAAGGTTATATCAGTACTTCGTAGAGTCCTCCCAGAAGCTAAACCTCAAACATTAGCCAGTATACTGTCTGTACCTAACCTGCCTCCTTCTGAATACAGCATTGTCAGCCTGGCTAGTCGTGAAGATGAAAGTGAGGCTTATGATGTTAATAAACCTGGAATATTAGATGTTTTATTGGCCTGTATAGGTAAAGCTGTAACAGTTCAAACCAAGGTCAAGGGGCCTCAGAAGGGGGTCACAAGTATAACCCTGGCAGAATGTCAACTAGATAGTTTATCAGCAAGGTAAGTAATATAAACGTAGTGTGCATGGAACTTTTCTGGAATAACCTTCATGGGATACAGATTGGAAAACCAAATAATTTGAAGTGTTTGGGAGCAATAACGCAAAAAGGTCTTAGTTACCATGGGGCGATAACAGAAAAAGATGTGTTTCAAGTTGTCTGCATGTCCTGTTGTTTGGTAGAAACTAGTGGATATATTTGCATTGTGTTAAAATTTCTAGACACCTACCCATAGTGAGAGGTTTCATCAGTCAGATGGTTTTAAGTCTGGTAGTCTAAAAATAGCTGAAAGTGACAATAAAGAGCAATAACCCTATTATGACTCATTTGTAAGATAAAGAGCAATAAAACCATATTATGACTCATTTGTAAGATAATTTAATCCAATGGAAAATCCTGTAAATTATGCTACTTATATATTTACGTCATATTTTTTCAGCTCTACTGGTTCCCGATGGTGGATGAGAGGGAAGATGGATTCTCCAACGGCCAATACGATCATCAGTCTTATACAAGATATGGCATCTGTGAGTATTAAACAACAGTTTTTCATAAATCGCTTTGTTGTTTTAAACATATTTTATTAATTATTTCAACATAACATTACAATATTCAACATATATACATTACATAATTAGAAGTAATCAATAGGATTGGGAAACAAGTTACAATAACTTATATTAATCCCTATCCGTAGGAATAAATTTATTTATAATAATGTAAATCTCTAAGGGGAAGAACATTGAGAACAAACTAAGAATATTTTTATATAAATTACAAACGGTGTAAAATGATAAAACAAATACAGTGATTTGGTGTTTGATGTAAAAAAATATTTGATGCAAGTAATTAAGAAAAAAAAAAAGAAAAGAAAATAATAATAATTATAATAAGAAAGAAATAAGTGCACTAGGTACTGCTGATGTTAGTTGAAACGTTTGCTGTTTATTATAAAGTTTTGTACATTTAAAAATAAACTGTTATTTTGATCATCTGTGAGGTCAGGTGATCCAAAAATCGCTTTGTTAGTTATTATACATTGTTGGCTAATTTGTTAGAGTTTGTCTTATGAAATGGAGATATTTCTCCAGGTACTCCAGTTTCTTCCATCAATAAAACTGACCTCCATGATATAACTGAAATATTGTTGAAAGTGGCGTTAAACACCATAACCCTAACCCATAAAATGGAGATATATTTTTTTTTACTTATCCATGATTTGGTGCAGAGTAGTGTGATTAATGTGGTATGGAAGTCCACATGTGATTCCATATTTATTAATTGTTTTTGCTTACAGAACCTGGTTCCACCCTTTCTGATCTTCCTTGTACTCTTTATAGATCATCATGCAGTACCAAATAATTTAGTCAGCTAAAAACACTGTATCAGAAGAGCCTTCACTACTATTACTAAAACTGAGCTGTGCAGTAGTCTAAAAAAATACCATACTAATATGATTCCTTTGATAATTAGATATTCTCTATGGGGGCATTGGTGATATAGAACTTGTAAAAATCATGATTATACAGACAACCCTGCTTTAGTGACCACCTCTTTTAAGCAATATCTTGTATTATGTGACCTTGATATTAACTTCCCTATGCAGTACAATTCATATTAATTAAACCTGTATACAGTGACCCACCTGTCTTATGTGACACTATTTCGATGTTCCCTTGGAATATCGCATAAGACAGATTTGACTGTAATTGAATTTTGTAAATAAATTTTTTTTTTTTTTTTTTTTTNNNTATTATTATTTTTTAAATTATAGGGATTGAACTGTGTTCACTCGTTGATATTTCAGTAACATTAGATATTATAATAACATTTAATTATTATATTAACAGGGATGTTTATCAGAAACCTGGGCAACAGTAACCAAGGCAGCAGTAGCAGAAGCCATCTTAGCTCTGACAAAGTTAGACGAGACCTTAAGAGCTCCCCAAACCTGTATCAAAACACCAACTGTAAGATTTTTACATATTATATAAATATCAGGAAAATCAGGTATAATAACCACTGTTTTCACCGATATGTTAAAGGTACCAGCTCAATGTGATGGGTTTTCAGCTTGGACCTAAATGTAAAAAATGTGTACCAGGTACTGGTATTTGATAGTCTTTTCCAGAAACCCTGGATGATTAATTATTAATAGTTACTTGTATTTAAACCTGCAAATTATGTTAAGCTCATAGGACACAGTCATGTGAGTTGTTGCCATCTGTTTGTTGTCGTTTTCATTACCATTTCACATTTTTCTCATCTCTTAAAATACTGGTTTAATTGATCTGGAAAACAAACATGGCCACAATTGGAAATTCTTGGTTCTGATTGGTTGAAGCTTTCAAAATCTATCATTTTGAAACTACTGAGCCAATTTGAAACCAAACTTTGCAGGAAATATGTTTGAGAGGTCCTTAAAAATCTATAATCTCCTCTTAAACTTCAGGTCCAAATGATTTGTAAATTTTGTACAAATAATGTACATTTTTTGTATGTGAGGTCCTCCAATGAAATTCCTCATCTGATTGTTTCTTTGTGAAAAAAATGGCGATGATGTTTAATTCTTGTCTCAGAAACTATAAACTAATTTGAACCCAAAAGTGCATCGATAACTAATAGAGTGATTCAGTCTCTGGGGAGCAGTGCCAGATTATCCTATGCTATAGGCTAGGTTAAGCTGCAGCCTAGTGCCCCTCAGTCTTGGGCCCCCCAAGTTTAAGGGACTCCGCAAACAGATTTTAAAATATAAATATTTTTTTGCGATAAGTTTACTTCAAGCTATGTAAATGTCGCTAAGATATATCACAGGTAAATTATATTCTGTCTTGAATATCTTTTATCCGTGCAGGTGAATGAGAGGCTGGCTCCGTCCGAGAGAGCATAATTTTGTTAGCTTAACAGTCCCAAAAGGTCATAATATGGCACTGCTGGTGAGACTTTTTTTTTTTAATTACTGATAAGTAAACCAATGTTTGTAAATTTTCTTCAATTTTATTCTTCATATTCATAAAAGTTTTATCACCTTGTTTTATTTTCTAGCTCTGGCTGGCATTGTCTTCTCTGTGTGTCCTTGACCAGGACCATGTAGAACGTTTGACCTCAGGTCAGTGGGTCAGCAGTCCTAATGGTCAGCATGGACAACCTCGGGTGAGTAGTAAAAGTACTCTACCTCAAGTCAATTGATTAAGACTGAACATGTGTAGTTACCTAAACTTGGTCAGTACTTTTTTTTTTCTTGAAAGAATTTTTTCAGTGACAGTGAAACCTGTTAAGGCCGAACCTTGAGTAAATCAGAATCCTGTATATACCAAACTTTTGATAAAACCGCAATGTAAATAAATCTGTGTCATTTTAACATGTATAAACCAAACACATTTCTATTCTGAACACATAAGATGGTCCCAAGGAGGTTCGGTTAGACATGTTTCATTGTACAAGCATATGGATAATGTAGAATTTAGTCAATTAGACAAGGTAATTATAATTCTCTAACATTGTTATTAAGGCTGCATGATATTGATCTGGTTTATGATTAAACTTCAAAAATATGATGTATTTCTTTTCTTTTCTTTTTATAGCTCACCTGATCCGAAGGGTCATGTGAGCTATTGCTATCTCTGGGCATCCGTCGTCCGGCGTCTGTCTGTCGTTAGCTTTTTGCATTTTAATCAACTCCTCTAAAACCACTCGCCCAATTCGAACGAAACTTTGGTGGAATGGTCCTTGGGTGGTCCCCTTTCAGAATTGTGTCCGACAATCCCCCCCGCTTACCAAGATGGCTGCCGTTACTAAAAATAGAAAATTCAGCAAAAAATCACTTAAAAATTATCTTCTCTGAAACTGCTGGGCCAATTGGGCCCAAACTAGGGCCCAAACTATGGTGGAATGGTCTTCAGATAGTCCTCTTTGAGAATTGTGTCCGACGACCCCAGCCAAGATAGCCGCCATTACTAAAAATAGAAAATTTGGCAAAAAAATCACTTAAAAATTATCTCCTCTGAAACTACTGGGCCAGTTGGGCCCAAACTATGGTGGAATGGTCTTTAGATCATCCCCTTTCAGAATTCTGTCCGACGACCCCGGCCTCCAACCAAGATGGCTGTCGTTACTAAAAATAGAAAATTCGGCCAAAAATCACTTACAAATTATCTTCTCTGAAACTGCTGGGCCAATTGGGCCCAAACTATGGTGGAATGGTCTTCAGATGATCCTCTTTGATTTATTTATTAAATTGGAGTTGCCTCCCTTTTATATTTTTTGTGATTGCATTGCAAACTATTAAATTGGAGTTGCCTCCCTTTTATATGTTGTGTGATTGCATTGCAATCTATTAAATTAGAGTTACCTCCCTTTTATAGTTTTTGCGATTGCATTGCAATCTATTAAATTGGAGTTACCTCCCTTTTATATGTTGTGTGATTGCATTGCAATCTATAAAATTGGAGTTACCTCCCTTTTATATTTTGTGCGATTGCATTGCAATCTATTAAATTAGAAAAGTAGAGGTATAAACTGGAGTCAGTGCATTATCTGCCAAAAGTACTCGTCAGAAAATTTAACGAACTTCGGTATTAAAGGTAAATGCAGCTTTATTGAAGGGTTAGAATTACACACAGATGACAGTACTATGCGCAAGGCAACAAAGTCAGATCTTGCTCATCAACTTGAAGAGGAAGCTTCCAAACATGTTACACTTTCAGCCTTTCATTCTGCTTGCACTGTTGTTATCAGAGATGGTATGGCTCTCATGCAAGGAACTTATGTCAAACAACATAAAACGTTCGGTGATCTTGCATCAGAGTATGTAAAAAATCAGGTGAAACATTTTGAAACAGCTTCAACTGTAGTAGATGTTTATGATCGGTATGATGTTAAAAATTCGATTAATGGTTGTGAACGAGATCGCCGATCGAAATCACATGGTAGTCCAAAGGTTTTTAAAGTGATTGAAGGTAGGGTCATACCAGATTGGAAGAAATTTCTTTCTTCAAGTCAAAACAAGCAAGCGCTTATACGGTTTATGGGTGAATATATTTGTAACATACTTTCAACAAACTCCATTCTTTCGCAAGGACAATCTTTGGTTTTAGCAGGTATGTTCACAAATCCAGAGGCAGTGAAAAAAATAAACACTGATGGCATAGTTTACTGTCCAGAACTATTTAGTTCCCATGAAGAAGCAGACACTCGGATGGTTTTACATGCACTGTGCGCAGACCAACAGTTTCATGTCAAATGCTATAATGGTAGAATAATTGTTAAATCTCCTGACACAGAAGTTCTTGTGTTGTTGGTCCACTACTTTCCTCAGATGTGTAACACCTGTGAGTTATGGTTTCAAACAGGCTCTATTTCAACTACCAAGGAAGGTAGACGTTACATACCAGTGCACAAAATCTGTAACTGTCTGTCATCTGTAATTTGCAATGTCTTGCCGGCGGCACACGCAATCACGGGGTGTGACACTACTTCTGCTTTTTTTGCCATAGGTAAGAAATCAGTTTACGAAGCTCTTAAAGATTTCCCTGATAGGTTTCTTGATCTAACTGCTTTATCTGATCTTGACATAGACCAAGCAATATTTGTAAGCAGGAATCTCATTTCTCATTTGTATGACCCTAAAAGAAAATTTACAAAGGTTCACACAGACTTGAATACACTGCGCGTCACCATGTCCACAAGAAAGGATTGCTCATTAGTTCGGCTCCCCTCTTGTGAGTCAGCATTCAAACAACATTTTTTAGAGCTTCGTTTCAAACCAAAATGTGGGTGAATGCACATGTTGCAAAACCAGCAATCGGGCTTCCAGCTACCCATGGCTGGCAAGAAGGAGAATCAGGGCTTTAGCCAATTGTGTTTGAAGGATTGATGTCCTCTGACTTCCTTCAATATTTGATCTGTACCTGTAAGGGAAAGTCGGTTTGTAGCAAAAGCTGTGTTTGCTTTGAGCAAGGCCTGTCATGTACAGATCTGTGTCCATGTCAAGGAACTGATCTATGTCACAATGTTCAAACGCGCCAAGATGACGATGATGACGACGAGTAAGTTCAGATAGGTAAACAACGGAAACCGCTCTCGGTATGTGAGTGTGCATATAAAAATAAAAAATAAAACTCCATTAAATTGTGGTTTACCATAAATTCAGTAGGTACGAAAATTAAATAAAATGAAATTTTATAACGTTTTTGCTTGAACATAATATGCATTGGATGACAGGTGGGTTATTACAAAAAAATCATCATTTTTACGTCATTTTTACAATTACGTAATTTGACGGTGATCTGTATGCATAACCTGTTTACAGGAAAATAAAAACTAAACATTTCAATGAATTTATAGCAAAATATTGGTTGGAAATATAATTTATTAACTTTAAGAATGAAATTTATAGCTTGACCTTTGACCTCATATATTTAAATATCTGACCATATTTCAATGTGACGACCAGGCTATAATTAAAGTACTAACTATAAGCTTTCTGAAAAGGTATAATATAGCCGTGTCTTTTGAGGGTGCATTAATGTCAAAATAATATGGTTCTCGCCACTGGCCTAATAGAGCATGTATGGGACTTTATTGGCCAAAAAATTAACCAACGTAATCCAAAATGTCAAAATATTGACGAATTAAGAACTGATACCTTATAGGAGCGGCAACAGTTCCCCCAAGAACGGCTTAGGCGTCTTGTGCGAACCATGATGAGGCGTGTTACAGAACTTCACAATAAATGCGGTGGATATACTCGTTATTGATTTTTATGCATTATATACGCACAATAGATGCATTTAAAAGTTCTTAAAATCTGAAGACTCTGCATTTTAATGGAATGTTAAAAATTTCCATCAAAGACAAACTGGTTTTACGTTTTTCCAGCGCCTGTTTTGAACCCCATTTTTGCCACGTCATAGTCATGTCTTTCAGGATGATAAATACTTCGTAGATTGGTAATTTTAGAGCCCTTGGTGTAGTCTTTTAAGAAGTGTAAGAAAAATGGTGATATCTATTTTATTGTTTTAACAGTATTGATGTAAAAAAATATATCGATAAAAATATAGGGTGGTGCTTAACTTTTGTCGGAGTGTATATATATCCTCCTTTTTGTTCCCCATTTACAGGTTTGTGCATTACATCAACATTCCAGGATTTGCATTAAAATAAAATTCATTCATAGGCGTAAGGGAAAAATGTGCATAGATAAAAATTTGTAAAAAAAAAAGATCAATATTAGGAATCTAAAAAATCTTCCCAACATTTACCAGTTATAGCAACCTTCCAGTACCGGCATGTGTTTTGAAATAAGATTTGCTTACACAATGTATTCAAACCATATTCAAAGTTAAAGATTAAAAAAAGATAAATTCCAGGTATTTGGTGTTGATAAAAGAATAAGAAGACAATATTTACCAAACTATATCCCCCTTTAGTAAGTTTAACTACATTAACATACCTTTACATGAATCTTGAAATTGGAACTGGGCAGTGTCTGCATTTGGCTTTAAAATTTCCCTGTGTGTCTTTTGGCAATTCATATTGATTTAATATATTACTATCCTCCATGTTAACAGTGTGAAATATTTCTCAACAATGAAAAACTAAGAGTTGTAATAGTAGAAGTTAAAACAGTTCAGTTTTGTGTTTGAGAAAGTTGACAAAAAATGCCTTAGGGATGTTACATTAACATTAATCTTATAGTATTTATTATATATGTATATAAGGGCAGATCATTCCTTTATTTGACAATTATTAGGTTGTGTATAGGTATTGATCTTTGATCATTAAGATCAAATTTAATACAATGAATGCAATATCCTAGATACAAATTGTACTGAATCTGTATTTTAAAAATCATTTGAAACATTGATTTGAAAAAAAAACTCCTCAAAACTCAAAGAAAAACCTTCAAATGTAATTGAAAAGTAAATAATTGACATTACAGCAACATTTCAAAACTAATCATTACAATTGCAATTTACCTGGAATTGAAAAATTGACCATTACAAATTACACAGCATTACTTTGGGAAAATATACTAGTAATCATTACAATGTATTACCATTACCCCAGGTCTGGGGGTGTAGATTAGATTCTAAAAGCATTTAATCGTATTAGAAGGAAATAACATGTAATGATTAAGTTAGTAATGGAATGCAGGGCCACTTTTATAGAGGAGATATTTGATGTCACACAACAACCAATCATTCTTTTTACACCACTGCTGGCAACGAAACTTGGAAGGAAGCCTCTATGGAAGGTCCTCTATAAAGATTGCTAATTTCATCCTGATCCGTTAACAAACATGGCTGCCACAGGCGATTCTTGTTTAATTTCTGAAAAATATTTGTTTTCTGTTAAAAGGGAGATAACTCTAGTTTAAATATAGATATATGTATTCAAAATGCAGTTACATTGTATCTCTATGAATTGAATTACAGATAAATATGATTCTAAAACCCCTCAGCCAAATGAACCATCTATGGAAGGTCCTCTATAAAGATTGCTCATTTCGTCCTGATCCGTTAACAAACATGGCCGCTACAGGCGACTCTTGTTTCTGATTGGCTGATTTTAAAAATTCTTCTCTTCTGAAACCGCTTGGCCAAATGAACCGAATCTTGGTAGGAAGTATCTATGGGCGGTCCTCTATAAAGAGTGCTCATTTTGTTCCGATCCGTTATGAAACATGGCCACCACAGGCAATTCTTATTTCTGATTGGCTGATTTCTAAAAATCTTCTTTTTTGAAACCGCTTTGCCAAATGATCCGAAATTTGGTAGGAAGCATCTATAGAAGGTCCTCTACAAAGATTGCTCTTTCCGTCCCGATCCATTAACAAACATGGCTGCCACAGGCGATTCTTGTTTCTGATTGGCTGATTT
>MJUT01064134.1:181037-198149 GCA_002080005.1 Gigantidas platifrons
TTGGTAGGAAGCATCTATGGAAGGTCCTCTATAAAGATTGCTCATTCTGTCCTGATCTGTTGATAGACATGGCTGCCACAGACGATTCTTGTTTCTGATTGGCTTATTTGTTAGATTCTTCCCCTATGAAACTGTTTGGCCAAATGTACCGAAACTTGGTAGGAAGCATCTATGGAAAGTCCTCTATTGTGATTGCTCATTTCGTTCCAATCCCTTAGCAAACATGGCCACCACAGGCAATTCTTGTTTATTAATGACCTATTTTTAAAAATCTTCTCTGAAACTGCTTGGTCAAATTAACTGAAACTTGGTAGGATGCATCTATGGGAGGTCCTCTATAAAGATTACTAATTTCATCCCTATCCATTAACAAATATGGCTGCCACAGGCAAGTCTTGTTTCTTATAGGTCAATTTCTAAAACAGCTTTTCCTCTGAAACCACTTGGCCAAATGATATGAAACTTTTGTAAGAAGCATCTACGGAAGATCCTTTATAGAGGTTACTCATTTCTTTTTGATCCATTTACAAACATGGCTGCCACAGGCAATTCTTGTTTTAAATTGGTCAATTTCTAAAAATCTTCTTGCCAAAATAAATCAATATTTGGTGGGAAGGCACCTATGGAAGGTTTCCTCAAAGCAGAATGAAAGGTGAGCGACACAGGCTCAGCCCACTGAGCCTCTAGTTTTTTTTTTAAAGTGGGGGCATTATAATGTATAAATTTCAGCAGGATAATATGCATTGTACTATTCAGTTCAGTTAGCATCCAACCAGTGTTTAAAAATAATAAAAACAATAATAAGTTTCGTCATTTGCAGAAAAACACAAAATTGAAAGCCAAATTGTTACAAAAACATTTGTTTCTTCTAAGAAAAATGTAGATATCTAATTTAGTGAACACAACACATTTCTGGACGTAAACCTTCATCAGGTACGTTCATAGTCAAGAGATTGGAAAGACAAATAAAATTTAAAATATTTGGGAGCAAGTAAACCAAACGATCTAAACAGGGTAGCCAAAAATGGCTAAGGTTGTGTTATGTCTGGGAGATTATCCTTAGTTTGAATAAAGTACATTATATTGATAGAAAATGCCTTAGAACTTTTCCCTTGTCTTATTTTTAGCCCACATGTGACAATCATGATGATGGTGAGACACAGGCTATAATACTCTGTACAGAATGTGGTAATCTATGTGCAGACTGTGACAGATATCTACATTTACCTAGGAAGAGTAGGCATCATCAGAGACAGGTTAGTACCAGTTACCTCAGTAGGCATCATCAGAGACAGGTTAGTACCAGTTACCTCAGTAGGCATCATCAGAGACAGGTTAGTACCAGTTACCTCAATAGGCATCATCAGAGACAGGTTAGTACCAGTTACCTCTCTTTATTAAAATTTTCCCTTTACGATCTTGATAATATCAATATGACCTATCTCTCTTTAGATTTTACAATCTATGATTATCGCATGGTATCCATGGAAAACTTAGTTACTGACAAGCTTAAGCTGTATCAAATATGATTTATTAAGGAAATATGGAAGTAGGTGATCCTTTAATATCAAGAAAACACAGAAATAGGTGATTATTTAATGGATTGTGAAGAACACAGAAATATGTGATTCTTAAATGGTCTTTTAAGAAAACACAGAAATATCTTAATTCGATCACATCGCTTGAGTATACTTCTTCCTCATGGGACACCTACAATAAAGATGAAATTAATCAACTTTGATTGCTCCAATGCAGTGCTGCCAGGTTTGTCACCAACAGTCAACAAAACACATCTAGTGTTGGTGACATGTTACGACACTTGAACTGTTACAGACTTGAAGTAAGGATGTTAGACTTGTCATGATGTATAAAATAGCAAACGAAAATGTGGGTATAATCTAAAAAGACAGACTTAAACCACTCTTGGGAAAATCACAACACATGCATTCTTCGTCTTTCATTATCCCTCGCTGTAAGACTTAACAAAGACAAGAATCATCTTTCCCTTGTACAACATCTGACCAGAATCGGCTGCCACTGCCTATAGTTATCAGTCCGTTGGTTGTTTTAGCCTATTGTTATGAGTAAACACACAAATAATTTTGTAGGTTTTTAAAGAGGAAGAAGAAGCCATTAGAGTAGATCTTCATGAAGGATGTGGTCGTACAAAATTGTTCTGGTTAATGGCCCTGGCCGACTCTAGAACACTTAAAGCAATGGTGGAATTTAGAGAAGGTATGTTTGAAATATTTTCCGAAAAGAAGCTAGCGATCATAAAATGAGCAAATCTATTCTTTATCACTATTAAATAACAAATTGATCAATTCTATATCCTTGTAATGGTCATTTAACTATTAAATAAATGAAATAAAAAAGGTAAATATTCAAAATTCTACTGCAAAGAAAAAGTGTTCTTATCAGAGGATTGGTCTCTCTTGAGGAGGAGAATTTAGTGGTGATTTACTATCTCACTACTTAACGGTCTGTCATGATACAAAATGTTGCCTGTGGAGTGGGGCATTCATTATAAGAGGGCAACTACTGTATAAATTAAAATTAAAGCCTTTTTCTTTTTATTAAAGGTAAACAGTCAACATCAAAATCTGGTCCCGGTGTGTGTAGATTCTGTGGAGCTACCAGTAATACAGGATTACTAGCCATAGGAAATGTTTGTGCAGATCCTGATTGTCAGGTAATCTTTTATAATTACCGTACATGTTTGTGTAAAATATGCATCCCTTCTGTCTACTAGTATTATCTGTATTATTTTCTGATTTCTAAAGTTTTATGTATTATTTGTTCCAAAGGTTTTTTGAACAACAAAATTGCATGCTGGGTCATGTTGATTGTACCTGTATATAATAAGACTATCTACAACTGTTACATGAGTAAGCCGAATGTTCATGTTAGTAAAAATAGACCCATGTATGGAATAGACAGGGGATATGAACAAATATAAGATTTCTGTTCATTACAAAGGGAAAATGATCCTGTTCATATCATACATAATATGCAGAATTTTGTACTTATATCCAATGAAAACTTCATCTTCTCCTATTTTTGGCATGTCTAATCATTTGATTAAATATTCATAATATATTTAATCACCAATGTGATTAAATTTCTGCATAAGAATTCTCACTAATTTCCTTTTGATGGTCATTAATGACAGACAATATCATAATCCACTGTTAACAGAAGAAGAATCTATATCTATTTTAAATGTATGTGACAGAAAGATATATTTAGATATATTTATTGCTGAAATTTACAGTTGCTAAATTATTGAATTATTATTCAAACTAAGGTACTCCTTCCTCAGGCATAGGTGACCTTAGTCCATCTTAGCTATCCTGTTTAGATGCTTTGGCTTTATTGTTACAAAAGACTTGGCTTTCCAATCTTTTGACCATGACCTTACCTAATGAAGGTTATTACACAGATCATTTGATATCTACGTTTTTTTTTATTATAATCTTTTTAACAATATGTAATGTTATACAGGAGTATGCCAAGACAGCTTGTAACAGAATCTTAAGTTGTGGACATCCATGTAGAGGTATTAAAGATGAAGATTCGTGTCTGCCTTGTCTACATCGCTGTGGTAAAGAGGAAACACTCAAACAAGATGCAGACGACATGTGTATGATCTGCTTCACTGAAGCTCTTTCAGCCGCACCTGCAATCCAGGTAATTGATTAGTCTTCACAAATGCTGTGTGTACATTTATTTTCGTTGATGTCAATTTTTATGGATGGGCTGAAACTGAAATGTTCATTGACAATTGGATTCATGGTTTTGATATTCTTGATGGCTCCTTATGTTATTTATTGATTGAAACGAAAACAAAAATTAGTACTCGGCATATAAAAATGATTTCACAGTACTATACAGTTACTGCATATTAATTTACCAATTGACAGACAATTCACAAACATTGAATAAGTAATGATAGAGCAAATTTATTACAACTTTATTAGCAGACTTACAATTGAAATATTTTATCAGGAAACATAATAGTATACATTTTATTCTAACATTACCTTCTTTCGCTTTGTTAACAAATGAGCGAGTTATCCATTCGGTATAATCTCATTAGCACATGCACCGGTGAATGTGACTAACTTTTCCATTGGCAGCATAAATTGTAACCCGAATAATGCCGACAGAGGGTGCAGTATTATTCGAGTTACATGAATTGTGTGCTATATTTTCCAAAAGCGTAAATATAAATTACCGTCTTCCGATCAAAGTATACTACCGTATTTGTACTCTTAGACATATCAGAATCTAAATATATCATGGAAGCCAGAATGTGTTTTGAGTTTTAACATGGATTGGCGGATACTAGTAAATTTTATCCCTGGCTTCTGGCTTGAGATAAAATACTAATATCGGCCAATCCATGTTAAAACTCCCAACAGATTCTGGCTTCCATGATTTATTTCTTAAATATTGAATATCAATAAATTATATGTATTGTTCAAATACATGATAATTCCATCATTTTCAAATTTATTATAATGTTTTGTCAAGATGTTATGCTGACACCATATTTCTAGTCGAATTTTTTTTTTATTCAGATGTAATATATTTAGCAGTATTATTTACAGCAAGCAATATAGAAAATGACATTCCAAATGTCGGTGTGATGTTAAGAGTATTACATCTTTATCAGGTGTTGCATGGGAAACAAATGTAAACGAAAGCATCTTTTAGAAATGAAGAAGAGGTTGACGAGTGTTGTTGTATTATAAAAGGTGTTATTACATTATTGTTTCTTTTCTCTTATTAAAGTTGAAGTGTAACCATGTATTCCATCTCCACTGTAACAGAAGAATATTGAGTAAGAGATGGGTTGGTCCAAGGATAACATTTGGTTTCTCTATGTGTCCTATTTGCAAGGTATAGTATATTATTATACCTCATATATTAATGACCATAAATAGATTAATTTGATTGGACAATGGGTAAAAATCAGAACACATGATCACACATGACAAAGATCATATTCCACCACTTCGGAAGCCTCGCAGATTTTCCCGCCAGAGTTATCGTTCTTTGACAGGAAAACGTCAGAGGCACTCGGAATGCATCATTTGCAGGCGACCGTTACAATATGGTTTTTAAATATCTGAGACAACGTTCCAATGAACTTAGAATATGTTTGCCAGCAGTATTTTACATATATGTGTTTTTTTGGTTTCATTCGGTATAATAAAACATTTATAGCATGCGGGTACAGGAAATATGAAAATTTTATTCACTCACAAGTATCATATTTCCCTCGGAGAATACGATAATCTTGGGTGAATAAATTTTCATATTTCATTCACCAGCATGCAATAAATGTATAATATTGATTGGTGCATGCTCAAGAGAGCTTTATTAATTAATAATTTTATTAATTTAGGTTAGCCTTTAAGGAAGCATATTTCAGTAACATGTTACTTTTCTGTATCATGTTATATTTGTAAAATTGTGCATTTATTTAATAAGATATTGTTTTCTTAAGATGTTAAAGGGTTTGTTTATTTACAAAAATTCATTAAAAAATAGAGTGACTGTGCTCTTTTATTTTGTTTCCAATATGTAGCAAAACTTATCTTTGATAGCTTATTAAATGAAATACATGCATTTAATTTTTGGTTGTCTTGTTTTTTCAGTCCACAAATACATGTATTTAATTTTTTGGTTGTCTTGTTTTTTCAGACCACAAATACATGTATTTAATTTTTTGGTTGTCTTGTTTTTTTTCAGTCCACAATAGATCATGTTATTTTGCGAGATCTGCTGAAACCCATCCAAGAATTATTTGAGGATGTTAGAAGAAAAGCTATGATGAGGTTGGAATATGAGGGTTTACACAAGGCCGAGGCTATTGCTACACCAGGAGCTAGGTTCTACCAAGATCCTGCAGGCTTTGCCATGGATAGATATGCCTATTATGTCTGTTTTAAGTGCAAAAAGGTTAGAAATGTATAAAGTTATCTTTTGCTCAGGAAACCATGGCTGAAATGAGTTGTTTACCTTGGTATACATCAGCCATTAGTAACTACCATTTCAGTTTTCTCTCTCTGTAATTTTCTGTTTTCGTTGTTTCTTTAATATATTTTGATATTTTGATATCAACCTATCACATGCTCATTTATGGTTGTAATGGTTATAACCCATGTCTTAGAGGTAGTAATACAATATCTGTCAATAAGAAAAGTTTGAAGGTACATAAGCCGTCAATCAAAGGACAGATAATGTAGCGGCCAGAGGAAAATAAGACAAACAAACACTACACAGAAAACTACAGATTGAGCAACACAAACACCTCTAAAGAACAGGGGTTTTCAAAGCAGAACAGCAAAATATATTGCTTGACCCTGGAAACCTATGGTTACAGGCTTACCAAAAGTCATTGTTTCTTTTGAACTGGGTGTTACTGTCCTTGTTACTGGAAAACTAAACCTGGCTTTGTTTCTTGGAGACTAAATCTGTCTTTAATTGACTTTACATAATAAATATTACAGGCTTACTATGGTGGAGAGGTGAGATGTGAAGAACAGGCAGGAGCAGTAGAAGATTATGACCCAGAAGAACTGGTGTGTGGTGGATGTTCTGATGTTTCAAGAGCTCAGGTAATAATTATAATTAGTCAAACCTGTATTAAGAGGTCACTTTTGGGACAAAGAAAAGTGGTCTTTTAAGGCAGGTAATCTCTTAAAAGAGGTTCTATTCATATGAAGTTTTCTATGACAGGACAAGATTAAGGTGATTCTTTAATGCAGTTGACCACTTAATAGAGGTGACCGCTTGACCAGGTTGGACAGTACTTGTATTTACAGACACTCAAAACATGAGGCATATGTTTTTCCATCAAAGACATCCTTGTTTTAAGAAAAAAAATGTTTATTCAAATATCAGTAATAGTAATAATGGAGAGGCAGAGAACTTAATTACATTTGGCAGATCTTATTCAATCCCACCGAAATTTATCAAGCCAAGCTAGGAATCGTCGATTCTACGGTCGCAAATTGAGTTTACCTAGTGACTCGTCTGCAAAGCTTAAAATACAATACAATTATCTCCATTCTAATGCAATACTGAATTTAAAAATGTATTCTTGCATTTCCCTGGGTCTAAAAATCACACAAATTAAAATTCCGTGAAATGTTGTTGACGACTTTGGCGCATAAACAACATAACGTCATATGAAGACTTCCAGTTTAAGACATAAAGATCAGATGGTTTTTGGCTTTGTGTATGCTTCAATTGTGATAAAATAAGTTTGCAAGGATGGCATTTTAATTATTTTTGTGTATTGTTGTTAATATGATATGTAGGATTTCACATTTTCCAAATGCCAGACCCTTCCAGTTGATCTTATTAGTTATTATTGGTAGATTAAGAATTTTACGTAGAATAGTAACCAATCAAATCCGACGATACAAGCAAATTGCATTAGAATTATATTTATATTTATAGGTTTGTCCAAAGCATGGAACAGACTTTCTGGAGTATAAGTGTCGTTACTGTTGTTCTGTGGCCGTTTTCTTCTGTTTTGGTACTACACATTTCTGTAATGCCTGCCATGACGACTTCCAACGTATTACCATGTTACCAAAATTAGAACTTCCAAGATGTCCAGCAGGTTAGTAGACGTGGGAAATTTTATTTTTTAGAAAAAAATTATTCCAAATTTTGATAGTGGAAGTAAACAATTGATAGTGTGAATTTTAAGACTCTCAAATGGAATGTAGCTATGGGTTAGAAAACCAGGGTAAGGTTAGGGTTATGTTGTTTGACGACACATTCAACAATATTTCAGTTATATCATGATGGTCAGTTTTTACTGGTGGAGGAAACTGGAGAAAACTGACAAGCTTTATCACATAAAGTTGTATCAAGTACACCTCGTCATGAGTGGGATTCGAACTCACAACTTTAGTGGTATCATATATTAGTGTGCAATTTCATGAGGCATCACAATTGGTGTAGACTTAATATATATATTTATTTACGTATGAACGGAAAACTGAATACAGGTTGAATCATTATGGACTATTTCTAAGTTTCTACATCTATAAGTAATTACCTGTAAATTGAGTAAGACTTATTTATTTATAATGTCAATAATGTTTAATGTTGTGAACATTTTAGTTTGATAATGCCAAGTTAAGAATTTTCCAGATTTATCATGGAAATAGAAAACAACATTGTAAGCATATTTGTTTGTATATAATGCTGAAATGTGACATGGCTGAGGTAATATCTCTTGTTAGCTAGACATATTGGCACAACTAGACAAATTATTATTACTTCCAGTCTTGCAAATCCTAGCTCTGTTTCCTTAATTCTGCATTCTTAGCTAACAATTTTACAAAGTATTGGGGGAACCAAAGTTTTCCTGCACTCGAACTGAACATGATTAACACCCTTCTTATCTAAAATTACATTTTGGGTTAAAAATGGTTTTGGACCATTGTCACTCCACCCAATGAGTAATGTTTTCTTTGGCCATGATGTGTATTTAGCATGCTCGCCTCAAGTGTGATAGATCAGGGGTTTGATCCCCAGTCAGGTCAAACCAGACTTTAAAATTGGTATTTGCTGCTTCTCTGTTAAGCATGCAGCATTATAGAGCAACAGCAAAGACTGGAGGACTAGGAATGAAGATAATATGTCCAAGTGGACATGTCTGCCCTCGGACTATTGAACTAGTGCTATAAAAATCCAAATAAATGTGTTGGTCTTTTACAAAGTGAACATCATCTGATCCAATGTAACTTGTTCTTGCCATGATATGGCTGCATAACAAAAATAACTCAATAACTCACTCACTTTTCAAAAGTTTATCATTTGAATTTGGTTTAGAATATTTGAGATATAATAGGAACATAATATAAAATTAGAAAATGTTGTAGTAAAATGATGATTTTAATTTTATAAAATGTTTTCAGGTCCACGTGGAAAACAGATGGAAGGAGATGAGTGTCCTTTACATGTTCAACATCCACCGACAGGAGAAGAATTTGCCCTCGGATGTGGAGTGTGCAGGAATGCTCATACATTTTAATATTAACTTTCAGCAATAATTGAGATTTTGGTCAGAGACATAATATGAGAGTTTAGTCAGATATTTTCAAGTGCTACTGACATTTGTTTCATTTGATATTGTCAAATTTGTTTTAGTAGATTATCATGTTAATAAGAAATTCATGAAAATGTCTTGTTAAATGATGAAAGGATAAAACAAATTTGTTTGGATATATTACATGTATATAGTGCTAATATTGTTACATTGACAAGCCAATTCTAAGTGTGTTTATAACAGATTCTAAGTGTGTTTATAACAGATTCTAAGTGTGTTTATAACAAATTCTAAGTGTGTATATAACATTGTTAAATTTACAAGCCATTTCTAAGTGTGTTTATAACATCTCCAAGTTATCTGTGGTCAAATGTCTTATTTATTTATAACAGCAGAGATGTAATATAACATGAACAGTATCACAAAGAAATCATGAAGTATTTTTAGTCAGTTCTGGTTTAATTTTCAATTTTGTTTCAAGTTGCAATACATAAAGAAATCATGAAATTATAAAGTTTTCTGTAATCATTTCCGGCTTGATTTTCATGTATGTTTTTAAGTAAAATTAAGATGTGGAAGTAATAATGTGTCACCACACAGCATTAAATACCTGGACTTACTGAGGTCAAATTTTTATTTAAGAGCATAGCTTTCCAATATTATTTCTTATTTTGTTTTCTAACTGCATTATTTTGTTTGTTTTTTAAATCTTTAATTATTTCAATTGTATGTAATGTGATTTTGACCTTAGTTTCGTTTCTTATTTTTTATTATGACATTTAAGGAGGACTTGAAGTTTTTTTTTAACATTTTTTTGTTATAGACAAATTTTAATATAACCAGACTTGATATAACCTATGGGAGATAAATCATGTGAAATGTTTTCTTTTCTGTGGTGTTCCAACTTTCGCTAACTCAACATTAGAATATTTGACATTTTCTGCTGTTGTTATTGTGCATAGTAATTAGTTGTTATGACATTAGAAAGTACCAAAAGTAAGCGTGGTTGAATGGATGTGTGCTTCATTGATTGGTGAATTTTCAATTCCGGAATCGTGTGTCAAGCTTTTGACCAATCAAATGAAGCTATCTAAATGAAAAGAACATTTAATGTAATTATTAGGCAAAAAAACAGGTTTTAATTCAATGTTTCCCATTTGTTGTATTTAATCATGATTCAACCCAATTATTTACAATATATTAATAATGTTTCACTATAGAAATATGATTTTATTATGAATATATATTCAAAACAGTGTTTGGTTTATTGAGTTTCAATTTTGTTAGTTACAGTTCATGTTTCAATGCTAAAGACAATTTACACTTTAACCTCGTTGGTCTGTGATAAAAAATAAATATAAGTTCAACCTATATATTGGTGCTTTTTATTTCTAACTGAAATATATTGTTGAAAGTGGCGTTAAACACCATAAACCAAACCAAGAAACACAACAACATATATTTTAAGGAAGAGATGAAATACAAATCAGAGAGAGGGGTCAATGTGGTCATATGGTAGTTGGAATTACAACTACCTATGCAATCAGTGCCTATCACCATTAACGTTGTGAGTTCTTATCCCACATAGGCTAGGTGTACTCAATACAACATTATGTGATAAAGTTTGTCAGGTCTTGTGGTAGGTCGGTCGGTGGTTTTCTCCTGGTTCTCCAGTTTCCTCCACCAATAAAACTAACCGCCACAATATAACTGAAATGTTGTTGAAAGTAGCATCACACACCATAACCCTGACCCCCTAATCAGAGAGATCACTACAACAATGATCTGGGTATGCAGTTACTTAAACTGAGAGATCAGTACAAACATTAACTGGGTAGACGAAATAACTCCCAATAAAACAACCTAAAACTGAGAGAATAGTTAAATAATTATGTGGGTAGACAAAATAACTCCACGGAAACAACTTAAAACTAAGCAAAGCGGAGCGGGGGATATGGAAATGCCGGTTGTCCGTCCGTTAGTCCATCTGTCCGAGATGTGTTGTAAGTGCTCTAACACATCAAAATTTTAAAGTGCTACAATTTCAACGAAAATTGATATTTAGAAGATTTTCGACATGAGGAATGTGTTTGTGACAAATGCGATTTAAAAATGGTGGCCATTTTGGCAGCTATTTTCAATATGGTCGCCAAAACACAAAAAAAATTACAAAGAAAATTGATATTTAGGGGTTTTTAGAGGAATGCGATCGTGACAAATGTGATTTCAAAATGGCGGTCATTTTGGCAGCCATTTTTAAGATGGCCTCCAAAATGTGTAAAATTTGGAAGTGCTCCAATTTCAACGAAAATTGATATGTAGGGTTTTTCCCACATGAGGAATGTGATAGTGACAAAAGTAATTTGAAAATGGCGAGTTATTTACGTTTAATTTTGTAGAATCCAATTATATTTTAAGGGCATAAAAATAGTGTATGGAGATGAGCACCTGCTGTTTTGAATATTTATATACAATAGCTAGCACAATTACAATAACAAATGATTTCTAATATAGAACCCATATAAAGGCTTGCTAGAACTCAAGCAAAATTCTTGACTGATTATTGACGACACAGCTTCTTTAAAGATTAGTCCATTTCAGTCATAGGAACTAATGAAAGTAATTTATACACAGATCTATGTAAATAGGCGGGGGACATTGGCTATGGCATATCAATCTTGTCTTAATAGACAGCACAGCATCAGGAAAACATATCACCAAAAAAAAAAAGATATCCATCAGGCAGTATAAACAAAGATTGTAAGAGGACAGTTCTCTATGGATGGATGGCATGGTTTTCTCCAGGTACTCTGCTTTCCTCCACCAATAAAACTAACCACCAACATATAGCTGTAATATTGTTGAAAGTGGCGTTAAACACCATAACCCTAACCCTCTCTAAGGATGGTACTGTTCATTGTGTCGCCTGCGTTACGCAGAGGCGACATATAGGGATCACTATGTGTCGTCTGTCACAAAATAATTTCTGTCACATTTTTCTCAGGAACCACACAGGCCAGCTTCTTGATATTTGGCACAGAGCATCAGTATAGAGAACTGTATCGTGTAAGACAGTTTCAAATCTGCCGCATGTCCACTTCCTGTTTGACGGAACTTAGAATATTTTTGATATAGAAAAATTTGTCACACAATAATTTCTGTCACATTTTCTTAGGAACCAGACAGATTAGCTTCCTGATATCTGGCACAGAGCATCAGTATGGAGAACTATATCGTGTAAGATAGTTTCGAATCTGCTGCATGTCCACTTCCTGTTTGCCGCAACTTAGAATATTTTTAGATAGAACAATTTGTCACATTTTTCCCAGGAACCACACAGGCTTGCTTCCCGATATATGGCACAGAGCATCAGTATGGAGAACTGTATCGCATGTCCACATCCTTTTTGATGGAACTTAGCTATAGATTATTTTTATTCGCATGATAATATCTCATCCTTCAAATAATTCATCATGTCAGAATAAATTGTAATTTTCATAAACTTCATCAGTCAAAACTAACTATATCACAAAATTTAGAATAATATACTTTTTCATCATGATGTTACTTTCAGTGATGAAGTAATGTAAAGAAAATAAGTTCACAGGCGACACATGTCTTCCCTGGAAGACTTACCACTAAGTTAAATTATTCCATTACAAAGACTGTGTAGTACAAATCAGATCTAATGTATGATCAGGATTTCATCAGCTACTGGTTATTGGTTTAACTGTTTAATAAAACATCCACTATATTTAAACAAAACTGTTAAAAATCAAAATGAAATACACTTATGCTTTTTCATAACGAACCTCCTATGATCGGAGCACCTTCATTTAATGTAAGGATAAACCAAGAAAACATGGAAATCATAATTTCTTATTTAAATTTCTTATGAACCTTCTGTGATTGGAGCACCCTTATGTATTGCAATGATAAGTCCCAAGAACTGGAAATCTGAGTATAAGGAGGTGCTCAGATGAATTTGCTCCACTATCTGCTGTCAAAAACACATGCATAAAAACGATGCATTTATAGAATTTCCGTGGGTAAAATTGAAGAAAAAAAACATTTAAATATGCAAATTCGTCTCCTGGGCAGAACATTGGGTTAGTAGAGAGTTAAATCTAATAAGGAATAAGAGAGAAAACAACATTAAGGTTTTACAGTTTTATTTTCAAATAAAAATGCATCACAGTTTTTGTATGTGAACAAATATATAAATATAAAACACAAATGTCATTTATTGTCTTTGTGAAATATATGTAGATAAAAAAAACTTATCTATTATTTGATATAAAAGTACATATATAAACAGTTAAAATATTGTTTTAGGTAAACTTGTTTCGTTGAAATCAATATTTTGACAGTTAGATTATTTGTAATTCAAACTTGTAGATTTTTATAAAAAAAAGAAGTTTAAAGTGGTCATATTTTTATTCAGATAAGTCATGCTGGTTGAATTATTACTAAAATTCTGGTGGACAAGATTTAACATTTTGTTGTAAGGAGTGATTATTTTGATAATTTTATGAATAACCTGTAAAAAATATTAGGTACACAAACTATAGAAGATTAGACAAAATAAATATATCTTTTTGTTATGAAATAAATCAAAGTAACTGATATGATTGTGCTCTTTTCGTGCAATACAAATAATTTTTTCTCAGCCCAAATACTGCTATGAGAACCCTTTTGAAATTCATGTGTATATATTAACGTTTCTGTCTGTTTTCGTGTATCACAGTCTGTATCAAGCTTTTCTAGGTGCAAATGAATATGACTTATTAACATGCTACAATTGTCTTGTAAAAATGGGAAATAATAAATATTAATTATTCTTATTTTATTATTATTTAATAATAATGAAATAACAATGACCTTTAATTTTATTAATTCTGTTGGGCTATATTTTTTTTCTTATTCAGTGATTTCCCACTTTTACAAGATAACTTATATATAGCAATCAATGACAAACATTATTAAGTCTTCTTTACTAAAGATAAAATAGGACGGCAATAAATTAACATTCCCAAGAGTCTCGGGAACAAAATGAGGCTATTAGATTACCTCCCTTCATCAATTGATAACCACTGTATTATCTCCCCTGTCTATTTTGATAACTACTGTATTATCTCCCTTGTCTATATTGGTAAAGAAAAAAAAACTAATCACAGAATAAAAATATATTTTGCTACAACTAGACCTCTTTCTTATTGCTATTTAACAAGTAACAATATTAACTTTCAATCTGAATGAAATATACACAACAAGGAGAAGAAATAAATGCTCCCTCCCACAAATTAATAATATAATAGCAAAATAAATACTATGAAGTCACAAAGAACAAGATAAGAAAACATTATTGATTTGATCTGATTGTCATATTTCATGCCCTCAAACGTAACAAATAAATTATTCTGGTCAACTTATATAAGACCCAAAACAAGAATATGTTGAAATATAACATTAAAATGTTTAAAAAATACAGACAAAGAACAAATGAATTTTATAGGTTACATAAACATTTTACCTCGAAAATCTCTTGCAGGAAAAAACAAAAAGAAATTCTACAGATTAATTACACAAATTTTAACATAGACTTGATTCATATTAAGGATATATATTTTATATTTTTAAAATCTCTTAACGAAAAGTGACAAAATACAAATCAACCATTTAACATGATTTTTCATTGAACTTTTGTTGTTTCTAGGCCTAGAGCTTTCTAAAGAATAAAGTGCACTGGTGCATAGTTATAATAATAATAATAATAATAAACAAAAATAAATAAATACTTACCGTATATAAAACAAAATCAGTCAAGTTACATCTCCTTTACTCTAGCCGTTATTGTACTTTTTAGTAGAAACTATAAAATTTACATTTCATTCTAAAAATTTACAAAAACTAATAATTTTTAAGAAAGACAAGAGAAAAGAAAGAGACAAATTTGACTTATTAATACAATAGAAATATATATCAAGATAGCTTAATTGAATTCCCTTCTTTGTGATATTATTTTCCACATATTATTTAAAAGATATTTATACACATACATTTATGAGATTTATTATTTCCTTCTGAAAGTTTAACATACATAAAAATAAACTCTAAGAACAGCCTATTTGACACTGTAAACATACACTATAGTATACTTGGCACACATGAGGAAAATATTGCATATTTCTTTTTCAAATATAAATAAGATCTACTATAGATAAAACTCTAGAATATGTACATATATACAAATTAAATTAAAATATACAACAAATTGTAAACTTCACAACACTAGGATTTAAAACATACAAATATCACAGATATTATATCACATTTACTTGGACTTAGTAGAAATACATACAGTCAATCTTGTATTTAACGGTCACCATTGGGACAGAGGATAAATGAACGCACAAGATCAGTGACCACTTAACTGGCTGTTTAAAGCAGGTGAATGCTAATTCAACGTGACTGCTGAAGCAGGTTTAACTGCATTTTATTTTACTCTTGTTAAATCTATTATGAATTAACATAGCTTTTCTTTACAGCCAGATAAATGCACATAAAATCAGACATTATATCTTATATTATATAATCACCTGACTTTTGTATCAATCTTCAAAAAACAAGATACAGTACATATCAATATCATTTTCCTTCCAATATCTCCTATCCAGCAGATCTCTGATATAAACAAGACTTTCCTTACAATATCTCCTATCCAACAGATCTCTGATATAAACATTCATAAAATCCTCAAGACTACCATTATTTGGCAAAACAAATTAAAAGCAGATTCCGTTCACGGTTCCTGTCTAAGGAGTTAAAAATTAAATGGCAGTATTTCGGAGGGAGAAGGATTGTTCTCTTTTTAAATACCCAAAGCCGAACAAAAAAAACAACCAATCTTCTTTTCATTTCTTTTTTTTACATCAAGGGAGGTAACTCTATCATAATATTTTTTAGAAGGACTACATACAGATAATATCCATTAATATTTAGAAAGCCTTCACGACTGCTTCAGTTGTTTTTCTGAACAAAATCCAGATTATCATCAACAGCATTACGTGTTAATTAATATAAATTTTCTTTTTAGAACATTTACAACATTAAATTTCTTTACAAATTCTATACATTATGCATTTCAAAAATATGTACGATGACTACAGTCAAAATGAAAAAAAAATATAAAAAATTGGTATGCACATGCTCAGATAAAAAAAATATCTTAAAAAGACTCGCAAAATACAAACTTAGATACATAGTTTTCTACAAAATTCATTAAAAGTAAAAAAAAATACAGAGAATGTTAAGAAAAAAATTCTAGAAGAATCTCAAACTCATGGTAAAAAAAAAAAACTCAATGATACAACTGTCAATCATTAATACACATTATTAACATTGATCGACAATTATGACACAGCCTGCTGTTTATTTGAAAAAGATTTTATACTATTTGTAATCATTTCCGATTCCATCCCTGACCCAAAGGGGTCATCTCTGTTGAACTTCTGTTTAGGGAACTCTGGTTGTGGTGGCTCCATTATAGGGGACCATTTCAAAGTTTGATAATCAGACGGTCCACCTTTGTCAACCTTCTTAATCTTTGTTTTTTCATGCCGCAACCTTTAAAAATAAAGCAAACTTACAAGACTTTGTTTTAATAACTCAACAGCTTCCACTGTATGCAATCTAATATTTTGTTTTTGTTAAGAAGCTGGTGCAGATGAAAAACTTGTTGTTGGTTGGTTAATGGTGTTAAGTGCCACTTTCAACTATATTTCAGTTATATTATTGCAGTCAGTTATATTGGTGGAGGAAACCTGAGTACATGGAAAAAATCACTGACCTGTCGCAAGTCACTGACAAACTTTATTAAATAATGAGTACACCTCGCCATGAACAGGGTTCGAACTCACAACTTTAGTGGTGATAGGCACTGATTGCACAGGTAGTTGTAAATCAAACTACCATACGATCATGACCACAATGGCCCCTGAATAACCTATTGATATATAGAGTGACAAAGT